>CAHIKZ030001664.1:107500-155000 GCA_903632075.3 Acanthosepion pharaonis | reverse complement strand
GTGGAACGTAACTAAAAAGATATGCAAGACTGAACAATTAAATGAAGAAACTAAAAATATATCTTTAAAAGGACAATTTGTGTGGGTGGTATAATTGATAACTAATCAGGGGACTTGAATGACAATTCCTTTGCAATTGGAAGATCATCCCGGATGTAAACACCAAGGCCATGCATGTGAATGCGGGAATCTTTTTGGCAAAGTGGAAGATAGCCTGGAACAGAAAATTCATTGGTAGCAATGGAAGAATTTAAATTGATTTCACAAAGTGCAAAGATATCTGGCAATATTTCAAGAGAAGACATTCTATATTGATAAAGTTAGAATGAATACCACAAATAGTGGAGAAAGAAAGGTTGAGGAGAGTAGGTGATTTTTTTTTTTTGTTTACTGTTTTTTTTGTATTTCTTTTCATTGTATTTGTCATTAGATTTGTATTGAGTAGAAAAGGAAAAAGACTGTTACATTCTGTGCTAATAGGAATATATACTTGAAAAACAAGGTGGATAAAATAAGTAAAGGTTTATTGTAAAAAAACAGTACAATAAGAATAAAGGTAACAGTTATGCACAAGGTCATCACAAGTCAATCCAGTAGTAAGTGCTACTATTGGAAGGTCGGTAGTTCTTGCATTGAGTCGTACTTAACAGATCCCTGCTAGACTCTGTAGTCTATTGACTTACAGATACTTATAGGTAGTTACTACCTATAGTGTAGCCACTCATGGGGGTGACAGGTTATTCCATTACATCAAAGACCAATATAATTATCACCATTGTCAATGGCAATACAAACTAGCCAGAATGTGGCCGAGACCAGAGCATAATGTGGCCTCAGAGTTGCCCACCAGAAATACATAGAGGAACACTTACCCATGTGCAATATAGTACTACAAATACCCTGATATTATGCAACTGTTAATCAGAGCAGCCTCTTTAAGTGTTACCAAAGAGTTTGGCCTCCTTACTACCAGTGAGATGCAGAAGTACCCTATTAATCAGTTGCAGCCACTAATTAGTCTGATCATCAAAAAATTAAGACAGTTAAATGATTATGGCCATGAAAAAAGTAAGAACCAGTAAACCATATCCTAAACAGGAAACAAAGGATGATCCTCTACACATGGCCTAATGGATAAAGACACTGGTTAGATCCAGTGACTAGACCCAAAGAGTTGTGAGTTCAATACCAGGCTACAGTAGTGGTGAACCAAAAAACTTAGAGAGTTAAAGGGAAATAACTGAGACATCTGGAAGAGGCATGGCACATGATCTACTCCGGTGGACAAAATAAAGAGCTCTGTTTGAAATTCTAATTACCTGAAGAAGGCCGAAGCGTACACCGGCTGAAACATTGTAAATATGGCAATAAAGATGAGGATAACAGTCTGAATAATGTAAATGATCCTCTACTCCTGTTAAGTTTTTCTAATTGTTTTACATTAGGTAAATAAGTAAATGATTTTTCATTTTAAATATTTTAGGAAACTTTTATTTAATCTTTCAGTTTTTACTTTTAATTTTTTTTTTATAATAAATAATTATAATAATATATTTTCTATAATAAATGATTACAGAAGAATGTTTTCCCAAATAGAATTTAGGTCATACTTTTTCTGACCAATATTTGTTTGTAATACAATGTTCTTAAAAATAAGTGTATAGATAAAATGTAAACATGATCCTACCAACATAGGAATTTACAGCTTGCGACTAACAAATTTCATAAAGACCAAAGCAAAATTTAATGTATTACAAAAAAAACCTATGGTCAAGGCAAACTACTATATCATACCCATCAAAAATAAAACAAAAACAATACAGTACAAATTATGAGAAATAAAACACTTTTACAAAATGCTTGAAAAGGAAAGACAACATCTTAAATAAGACTTAAAATAAATGAAATATTTGGTGAAAAAAACATTATGAATTTTTTCTTGCAAAAAAAAAAAAATTAAAAAAATTAAAAAAATAAATAAATAAAAAGAAAAGGATGGGAAAATAACATCAGGGTTGAAATAATGGGACAACCAAAAAGCAAGAACCACAATATTCCAAAATACTGTAGAGACTTACCGTTAACAGCACCCAATCAAGTAGAGATCTAAGAAATAACAATTTTAGTAAATAAAAACTAAAGATAGCTACAAGTGAAAAAAAATCAATAGCTAGCGTAGGAATCAATTCACAAATGATCAATAAAATCCTTTACAAATTATGTTATTCTTTAATGTGCCACACTGTGAATAAATTTACAATATCAAACAAAACCACTTCTCTATAAGTAAAACTACAACCATGAGAGTCACCAATAAATTCTTAATATTTAAACACGTTTTTAAATTGCTCTACAGGTATTTCCTATATTGAGTACATTTTGCTCAATATAGGAATACCTGAAACACATTGAAATATCTAACAAAGCTGTGAAGATTTACTCTGATTGTTTCAAAGTATTTTTTCTTTCTTGTCACTAACATATCTAAGGAAGTAAGGAAGCAAGTAGGAAAAAAATCTTTATTTTCTTAATCTTTACACTACTTACAGTGTTTGAACTGTTGTCCTCATCTTTATTACTATATTCTCAATGTTTCAGTTCCATGTACACTTTGGCCTTCTTCAAGTGATATATATTGGAATTTCAAACCGAACATTTTATTTAGTTCACCGGGGTAGATTGTTCTAGTTCCACATGCCGTGCCTTTTCTAGATATCTCAGTTTCAGTTATTTCCCTTTAGTAACTCAACTCTTCAAGTTTTGGTTCACCTCTGCTGTGGACAAGAATTGAATTCACAACTCTTTGGGTCAAGTCACTGGATTACTTCAGCCAACACTTTTAGCCATTGGGCTATGTGAACTTGGAGAAATAAAGGGTTCAGTTCAAAATTCCACTATATACCAACTGAAGAAGGCCAGTGTGTACAACAACTGAAACACAAATATGACAATAAAAATGAGGATAACAGTCCAAACAATGTAAATAGTGTAAATAGTTACAATATAATACCACAAATATAGAAAGATGTTCTTAATCTTTGTTTGTTTTTTTTAATCAATTCACCCCATGCAAGGCAATAATGGCACTAAGATGTAAGGGGATACTGGGAGTGAAAGAGAATGAAGACTTTAGAAGGAACTGAAAACCCAATCCTAAACAGGGAACAAGGGATAAACCTCTACTCCTGTTCAAAAAACCAGGAGGTGAGTGAACTGGATAATAGACAACCCCATTTACATCATCGTGTTATAAAGTAACTAGCACTTTGTGTTATTTCCAAATCAGCATAGACATATAGTAATATACAATATGACTTAAAATAAATGAAATGCCAGTCCCTTACATTTGTATTAAGAACTAACTAGGACTTAGTGCTATTTTGAAACCAGTGTAAACATACAGTAGTGCACAATACAATCAGTTTTATAACATATCTTTATTATATTGTGTTGTTTTAGCTTAGTATGCATAACAGAGTATCTCACTGAATCCAAAATGGCAGCCTCCATAAGAAATTGCTGTCAGCCTTTTTATGATCATTTATTTCCTGGCAATTTCCTATTTTACCCAAAACAGGCCAGTACAGCTAAGCAACAATGCAGCAGTGAAAGAGTCATTCTGTTGGTTTTAAAACATTTTCCAGTCATAGACACAAACACATGCATGTGTGTGTGTGTGAACATTTCAGATTTCACATACAAAATAATATACAACATGGATATCATTTTTATTACTACAAACATTATTTGTAGCAGGTATACATATTGGAGTTGCTATTGGGTTGCTTAACAACTCAAGTACATGTACCCACTACAAATAATGTAATAAGATAAAATAAAAAGAAATAATGTCAAATAAAATATCTATGCAAAAATTACTACAGTAAGATATACGACATAAATGCTCCTCTATTTTGGCATTGAGCTCTCTTTCTCCTATGTGCCTCTTTAGTATACTCCTTAGAATTAATTTTATATATATATATATATATATATATATATATATATATATATATATATGCATGTATTTAGACAGCAAATTATCTTTTAGGCATGTCTGATTGAATAAATTACAGACATTATGTCTGCTCATTTTTAACAAAATCCGTTCATACTCATGAATAACCTTCTATGTTTTGATGTTGAAAGATGAGAGAAATGTGCTATGGCTGTTTAAATTTCTTTTATTTTCATTTCCCAAATACTTTTGATCTTCTTCCAAGATCATCTTCAGGAGTGCAAGTAATACAAAACTATATGTTGTTCATTAATATAAGTATTTATACAAAGTTGTGCATTGTTATCCATTACCGTAATTTTTCATTATACTTTTAAATGTAAAACGATTGACAATATGCTGAGCGTTCATTAGAACATGACAAAATTATCCATTATGGAATTTTTTCTTTCTAGGTTATTATGTTTAAAGTTTATGGTAGACACTGTTAAATGTACAATGCAAGATAAAATCCAAAATTACTTTTACAAACTTTGGCGAAGATTTTTTTTTTTTTTTATAGCTTACCCTTTTGAAGGTTATTTAAAGGCAGAAAATATTTTTAGATTTTAAGGATCTTCTTGAGATCATGATTTACTGAAGTTAGTCCTCCTAATTAACCTAGAGCTTGGGGTAGAAGTTGGGGATTCATATCTTTCCCAAGGGTATTTTCATGTAAGTGAATAAAAGAACCCATCAAGCACTGGAACACAGCTCTATGATTTCCAATACAGAGTCATTGCACCACCCATATATCCAATATTACAAACACCACTTGACCTACCTTGACATTGCTTAAATTCAATAATCATATTTCAAGCCATTCTTCATCTTTTATATATAATATATATATATATATATATATATATATATATTAAAAAAAAAATGACAATAAAAAAAACTGGTAATTGCTAACATTATTTGAGCTCAATGTGGACTTTATCAAAGCAAAAAATAATTTTTTAAAGTCCATTTTTTCAAAATATTGTCTTCTCTATTGGTTAAATTTCTATTTTCATTCATATATATATATATATATATATATATATATATATATATATATATAAAAAAAATTACATTTAAATATGTTTTTGAATATCACAGACAAGGAAATTTTTTTTTTTTTAAAGTTTTACCAGGATTCTTACATTTTCAGTTCATTGGAAGTAAGGGAGTGCAAAAATTGTCCATTGCCCAAAGCACTTTTGGCCACTTTAGAAATTTTCAAGAGGGTTTGTTTTTAGGTATGTTTAATTTTCTCAAAATGTAAGCATACTGGAAAAATGTTATAAGAAAAATTAATTAAATTTTCCTTGTCTGTCATATTCAACTATATATATATATATATATATATATATATATATATAATACACACTAGATTTTTCAAGTTTGGGATCACCAAATATTTCTTTAAAATACACCTTAAAAAATAAAAATTTTTAACTAAAAATTTGTGTGTATGTATATATATATATATATATATATATATATATTATGAAATAGATTAATTCTGACAATTATTTTAATACATATTCCGTCTATATGTTATTTTTCTAAATATAATTCATTTAAGTAAATGCTGTTTTTTTTTTTTAATTAAACAGAATTAATTACATTCACCAGCCTGAATGTTTGAGAAATTTCATAGAAAATATGTGCTTTATTAATAAAAAAGTAAAAGCCAACAGTCAACAGCATCAAATATAAACACAGCCACAATGTGCTGACTGTGTTTGGAAAATAAAACTTTCCTATAACTCGAGATACATATATATATATAAAAAAAAAAAAATCTATTAGTTAAGAGTAAAAATAAAATCGTCTTTGATAATATATAAAAGTATAGCCAAAGGCACTCAGATATACAGAACATTTGGACAATTTCTACATATTTCATGTTTGGTTTGGTTTGTTTGACGGCATATCTACTTCAATGGGTTATTTAATGATGACAAGATTTTTATTGCTGGTAATAATTTTTACAAAAATGTATTGCTGATATTAAAAACTATTTTTACACTTTCATAGTATTTTGACCCAGTTTGGGGTTAGTGTATTGCTAGTAATAATTATTTACAAAAATGTACTGCTGGTAATATTTTTTCCTTCAAAAATTTGATTTAAAAAAAATGTACTGCTGATAATATTTTTTCCTTCAAAAATATATTATTGATTATATCTTTTACTCAAAATGTTTGGGGGTTAACTATTTGCCCATAGTTAGGACCCAACAATTAAGAGGTGATTCCATGCTCCTCAAATATCCTGATCAGAGGCCTTGCTGTTGGATGTAGCTTATTGTCTTACCCAGGATGCGGATGTAGTTTATCGTCTTGCCCAGGACGGAAATAATTTATGTCCAGAAAAGAAGAAAATTAAAAGAGAAGAAAAAAAAAAAAAAAAAGAAAAGCTTAAACACAGTACCATTGCAGTCATTTTTAATGAAACATGTATAAAAGAGGAATTGCTGTCCAAATACACAATATCTGTATGTGTGTGTATATGTAAAAATATTGAAGTCAACACTCAGAGGTAACAGGCTGTTTCATGCTTTATATTTACATATCTCTGATATTGAGCACTTTATCCCATATATATATATATATATATATATATATATATATATATATATATATATATATATATATGTATATTGTTTTCACTTTTTGAACAGATGGATATCTATGAAAAACTATGAGTTTTATATATTAGACTAGCAGCATGGCCCGGCATTGCCCCTTGCTTGATTCAAAAATTCTACGACTCATACAGTAATCGATATCACTTGACTTAAAACATTTTTGCCTTTAAAAGAGTGCCCTTTGCCATGCTGATGTTGCTATATGCCTTACTTCTCGTCTATCTCACACTGCAAATTTTTTCTAAGCTCTATACTAAACATTAAATCTGTTACGAAAAAAAGAACTAAACAAAATGAACACAAAATGATCAACTTTAAAAAAGGACTCGTAACTGAAAAAAACGAATGAAAAAAAGAATGTTAACAACAAATGCTTTTTCACACCCAACCCAGTCCTGGGGAATCAGAATCAACATTGAGTTTAAGCAAGCAAATGAGCCAATTGGAGTAAAGTGCAATGCAGATTTGAATTTTTCCCACTTGTGACGAATGCAGCTATCGATTTTATTTGCATACTAGTTAACATTCGTGTCAGTCAGCTGTTGGCTCTCACGCTGGCCAATAGAATTATCCTGCCTATTCATGGCAGCCAGCTATAGGCTCTCACTCTGGCCAGTACAAAATAGCCACAAACTACATGAAACGTGCCGTAGAAGCATGAAAAAAATAAATTATTTCCACTATCGATGGGAGTTGGGAAATGCAAAGTCGGTCTTGGCCTTCCCGCTAACTTGGAACGTGCATGTAAATTTTGGTGCAAATCGGTGGAAAATTGTGGCCGTGCATTCGTTACACACACACACACACACACATCCTGCCTTTTATAGATAGAGATTATTAACGAATGATTGGTTTTCAAATGGTCACCTTCATCCTGGTTCTTTATATCATATTTCAGCTCATATGATAAAAGCAACAAAAATGAGGATATTATTCCAAAAGAATAATTCATGAAAGTCTTTTTTATTATTATTATTCCAAATGTTTTCAATTTCTTGACAATATACCTACTAAAATATTCATTGCTAAAAATTCCAACTTCTATCAATGAATCATATTTAAGATAAGATGAACAGTTATTCAGCTTCTATGCCAGCCTAATGCAAGTGAATATTTCAAGCAAAAGGAATATAATCAATTATTTTTTTTATTACTGAATTTTGAATAAAGATTAATTATTTTTGATAGGTCATCATGACACGGAAGAAGTTCATAAGAGTGTGTGCGTGTATATATATGTCTTCTGTTAACAACTCAAGTCTTATAAAGACTTAATTAAAAATGACATTTTCTTGAAAATATTTGGTCAATGTACTGAATTTCAATATTCTGGAGATATCTACTTTTCTTTGGGAATTTAATATGATGATTCTAACAAATATATTCAAGAGAATATATCAAACTATTAAAATATATAAGATGAACGAAAACTCAAATACAAAACAATGAAATTTGCTCAGTTAAATGAATTTAACCTTTAGCACTATGCATTATTAATATTACTTCCCTTTCTATTGCATTCTTTTTCAAGGCCTCTCAATTGTAGTATATTTATTGTTAATTTCACTCGGTGTTTTCTGTTGCCACAGGAAGATATGACAATACAACTATCACAATCTAACACGATATTGTTCAGATTTCAGGACAACACAACTATGAATTTTCAAACACTATTGTTCATTGATCAGATTCAACTTCAGTGGCAGAACACTTTTTTGAATTAATCCAGTCTTTCCTATCAAATCTTAAAATGAGAGTTATCCTAAATAGTCATTCATTTAGATCCTTTCATACTAATGCAGGTGTCCCCTGGACTTCATCCTATCCTACTCTATTTTTAATTTTCATTAATGACCTTCTGGATAACATTAGCTCTCAACATGGTATCTATACCGACGATGACATCAATGTCCTCCTGCCTCAATAGTAAGGTTTATCAGTCTGATAAGGTCAAAATGGCAGCTGATGTCCAAAATCTCAAGTCCTTAGTTAACTGGGGGAAAAAATGGCTTGTTAATTTTAACTAAACTTCTCTCTATTAATCATCTGAGAGAGCCCTTGCTGCCTTCCATCAGCATGGCTGATGCTATCCTCCAGGAAAATGGCTTGTTGCACCTTCTCAGGTTCATGTTCTCAGCTGATATGGAGTGGAAAGACTATATTGCATCCATTGCTAGATCATCTGCTAAGAAAGTTGGTTCACTATATCGGGCGAGGCACTTTTTCTCTCCAGAATCTATCTATAAGTCTACCATTCGTACATGTTTAGAATATTGCTACTACATATAGCCCAGTGCCCCTGCTATTTACCTTGAGCTCTTTGATAAGATCCAAAAAAGAATCTGCAGTATTATTAATCCTGATCTGGCAGCTAAGCTCCAGTCACTTTCCTATTGCCGTAATGTTGTCTATGTCTTTTCTATAAATACTTTCATGGTAATTGTTTAGATGAGCTCTTCATTATGTTCAATTGTTGTTTTATTCCCCTCATCCCACAGACAATGAATTGTACATATGAAGACTAGTTAGGATTTTCATAGAGACAATGAGGTATTATGGTGAATGTTGTAAGAATGTATTGTTTTGGTGTTAGGAATATTGTAGTATGTTTGGGTCAGTGTTTGTGGCTAGCTAAGTTTAAATTTAAGACAGAAGAAGACTGTTCTTTTCCCCCATTTCCCCATTTTTGGCCTTGTGCCACATTTTCTGTAAATAAGCAGAAATAAATATTGCTCTTCACTATGGTATGTAGAGTTTTTGAATTTAAGTGCAGCACTAGACTGGCATTAAGATCTCATCAATTTACTGTTGAGATGGCTAAATGTAGTCATAAATTCTATGCTAACAGTTTCTTCTCTTGCACTTCTCACTTAATGGAAATCTCTTCCGGCTCCATGCTTTCAAGTTAACTTTAATTTGCAAAAATTTAAATGCAATGTCAATTGCTTTCTACTGTCCACCTGATTACTATCTTCTCTTTATGCTGATTATTAATGTTTGTTTCTAATTCTTCCATACCTGTAACCCCTTGTGTTTTAGTGGCATTACTACCTTGCTTGAGGTGATTCTGATTGGGGGGTAAATTTTTTTTGTACAGCAAATGTCATCATAGAGAGTGATAAAGGTTAATGATTTTAAATAATAATTGTTGACCATTTGTATTTGATCATGCCTACCTAAGTATGGAGAGAAATGAAAGTTAAGAGACTGCTGTATGAAGGGTCATGACCCACAGATTAGAATTGTTATTTCACAAGATACTTAACAAGCTACATTCCCTGTGAAAAAAAAAAAAAAAAAAAATATTTTGTTCCCCTAAGGTTGAGTACTGTTTACATTTATTTTAACACTAACATGAAAAAAATCAGTTTCGGAATTTTATTAAAAACATTCCCATCAGAAAAAAAATGAGAATATTTTGAAAAAGTGGATACAGCAAATTGTTATGGATTTAGAAGTTTAAAAACTGCACTTCTCATAAAACGCCTACACGGTTTTAAAATGGATTTTCTAAACATTATAAATGACATTAGTGTCTATAAATACAGGAACCAGTTTTAGAAGCGTTTAGATTTTTATAAATTTAATCCCAAGGATTACATGGCATTAGTCAAAAAACAGTTTAACTAGGAATTACAAGAGATATTAACAATTTTAATTGTGTTAATCAAATCAACACAGCTTCTAGAAATATTGCTGTTGAACTTAAAATCAGCAATAGAATTGGAAAACTTTGCACCAAAGAATCTTATGTCTTACTTAAAGACCATAAGCCAGACTTTCAGACCAAACTTCCTACAAAGATCATAAACCCTACCAGATTGGAAATTGGAAGGATAAGATATATTTAGTATAATTTTTACATTAATCTTCTAGTTGAGTTGGTAACATTTGGTACAGATGTATTGGCATTTGGCTGACATTTTAATATTTGCATTGACTGGTTACTGTTATTGACATCCTATATAAAGAACCTTTAGTCAACAGTTGTACTTTATTTTACTAAGTTCTATATAGTTTAATATTTCATCGGTTTCTTAAGGAGCCTGTTTATCTACCAACTATAAAAAAGTTTTTTTTTTTTTTTTTTTGAACTTACAGGGAATGTAGCTTGAAAAATTACCTTTCTACAGTGGCTGGGTGCCATCTACAATTCTAATCTGCGGATCATGACCCTTTGTGTGGCTGCCTCTTAACTTTCACTTCTCCCCATACTTTGAACTTAGAATGGCCTATGCTAAGTAAAAATAAAATAAACCCTGCAATCATCTCCTCTCACTCTTTTTCTTTCTTTTCTCGTGAAAAGAGGTATCTTGCTTTTAAATCTCAAGAAATAGTCTACTCATCAGTTATTTACTAACACCTGATGAGATGCATTGATTTGCATTGAAACACAACTGCATTTGTGTAGCATTTTCTGACATGTTGTTGATGTAATATCCTAAAGTATATATATATATATATATATATATATATATATATATTTTTTATGTGTGTGTGTGTAGAGAGAGAGCAATACATGCACAAACATCTTCACACTTGAAAGACTAGCCATACAACACCTCTTTATTATGTGGCCTTGCGCCAGACTAAGATGATATAATATTATGAATAAATGAATTTCAAAGCAAGAATTTTATTTATTTTTAACAACCCACTGACAGTGCATTTAAAATGTCCGAGTTTCATCCCAAATGCCAGGTTGGTTAGTTAGTTGATAATGCATTTTACAAACAAGAATTTAGAATTGGAGGGGGGTGGGGTCACCTAAGAGTTACATTTTGCTAATAACCAAGAATTTATTTTTATATTTCCTAGTTCTGTATAAAATTTGGTTAATCAAATCACTGTCAATTTAAAGGAAATGTCTGTCCCATCCAAACAACCAAAAGGGACATAATCTTATCTGTTTTCAAGAAGCAAAACTAATTAATATTTGGCATAAGAATTCACTCCCTCTCACCTATGACAACGTCTCAGATATAGAATTTGTTTTTGCCAAAAAATCTTCATTTCTTTCAGAACATTCCAAAACTGACATTCAAATGAGCCATCCCCCTTGATTATATAAGATCTTATAAAATTCTATGTAATATTTTATGATACAATATAAAATAACGTTGATGTTCAACTAAATGTAATGATTTAAATAAATTCTGTGTAGACCTACATTAAAAAAAAATTACATAAATATTTTGAGTTTTAATAGTCTGTAACTACATAACAATAAACAATAAGTAATTAGTATATTTTTTCTCGAAAAGGTTTTGAATTGTGTAGACAATGTTTGATCAATATTACAAATCTATTACACAATGTTTTACAACTGGTGTTACATGGAACCCTAAGGTTCCACAAGAGGTTGCTAGGGGTTCCAGTAGAAACAATGATAAATAGGCTAATGCATTTTGGAAAATTTTTGCTTAATTTTATATTCATAATTTTACTATAGACATATGGCATATTGTTGGAAAATCATTGGTTATTATAATACAATATAAAAGAAATAGATATTAATAATTTTTATGCAGGTGTTTGCAAGACATGAAAACCATTTCAAGAGAAAAAAGGTTGAAAAATGCAGCTATTAGAGATGGGTTGGGAGGAATCCTTTTATATAAAAAATATATTAAATAAAATGAAAAATAATATTTAAAGAAATAAAAATTTTAACAAAAAACAATTTTATATAAGCTACAAAAAGAAGCCATTTTATTTACAGAGGGAAATTACAAGACAGAGGAAGAAAACAAGAGGAAAAAGGAAAAATTTAACAGAACAGTTTTTAAACACAAATTTCCCAAACAAGAATGTGATTATTATATACTAGTTAACAACAATAGCTAATCAGTTTTGACTAATCACATTTACTGTCAAGGTAATGTTGGTAGAAAATCTTTCTGAAAATAGTAACCTTTTCCTTATTATTTCTGTATAAAAGAAAAAGGAGTTATTAACCAAAGACTACAAATTACTGTTTGAAACTTGTAGCTTTCAGCCAGACTGACTAAAAATAAGAACAAAAAACACGGGAACATTTTTAAAGAAGAAGAAAAAAGTATTCACTGAATATTACAAACGCTTAAATATATATATTTAAAATTGTAACAATGAATTTTTCTGACATACTGGTCTGATGTTCTTATTAGATATCTTGGGATTCTTGACAAAAACAATCAAGAAGAGTTTGTAATATAATCAATCCTGACCTGGCATCTCAACCTCGGCCACTTTCTCACTTATGTGACATGGCTTCCCTCTATCTTTTCTACAAATATCTTCAGAACAACTGTGCTAATCAGTTTTCCTCTTTAGTGTCTCAACCACATGAATGTGTACTATTGTCAACTCTCACCATATTATTGTTGAAATAGCTAAATGCAACTGTATGTTCAATTCTAATGATTTCTTTTCTCGCACTTCTCACTTGTGGAACGTTCTTCTGATTTCTTGCTTGCCTGCCACCTACAATCTTCAAAAATTTAAATGCAATGTCAATTGCCATCTTCTGTCTTCCTGAATCCTGTTCTTATATTGTCCTTTCTCCTCAATAAAGTCTCCTCATTCTCTTTCATGCCCAATAGCCCCTTATATTTTAGTTGCATTATAGCCTTGCTTGGGGTGAAATAATTATTAAAAAAAAACTATTTTTGTGTACAGATGTGTAGGGTTCAAAAATGCATATAAACATTTTAAAATTAGAAAAAAAAAAAAAAGAATAATTTATTTGTTTAATCCTTAACAATTTTGAATTTAAGCAAAGAGCCTGTTGATTTTACTTAAGACTTTTACAATCAAACTGATAGATATGAAGTCTGATCAAAAAGTATCAGGACTGGTGTAATAAAAAAAATAAAATAAAAAGAACTACAACACATATCAAATTGGTATTTAATGTAATTGTTAGCCTTGGGCCCAACCAGTTTCAAATTCTTAATTTTCCTTCTAGGCTAATTTCCAATCAAAACTGAAACATCCATTTTGTTATACTATTTAACTCATAACTGAGGGGAGAGAAGAATCTCTTCTCATACTTTTACCAAGGTTGTTTGCACAAAAGTGAAAGTGACAAACTCAACTGAATTTCAAATTTGGTTCATTGATTTCTTGCTACTGCACATCCTAATCTTACTTTGATTATTATAGATTTTTTAATATGGCTTACTTAATACAAAGCCTAAGTGCCACTCAAGATAGAGGGTTACTAAATCATGATGTTGTAAGGTTTGCATATTATGAGGATATGTAAGAAAGATAATGGTTTATCCTCAACAAGAGGTTAAGATTGTAGTGATCAGGGAAGCATCTTCTCAGGAGTACTTTGCAAAAATTACTCCTTATTGATGGAAATGAGGCAGGATGTGCTGAGTCTCTCACTGTTCTATCACTACTACCATGGAAAATACTCAGGCGGATTATATTCCTTAGTTCCACCAGGTCTAATCTTCCCAGCTAGGGACCTGCCATGCCACTTACATAGTAGCATATCACCTACATTCCCTCTGTATTCCATTAGCGAGAAGTTCCACTCAAACAGCTTCTTCTCTTGAACCACTGCCCTGTGGAACAAACTTCCAAGATGATGTTTCCCTGATCACAACCTTAACCTGTTCAAATCTAGAGTTAACCATTATCTTCCCTTCCTATCTATATAAACTACTCCTTGACATAGCCCTTTATCTTGAGTGGCTCCCAGGCCTTGTACAGAGTGAACCTTATTGTAAAAAATGAAGGGAATGAGGAGTCGTCATGTCATGGTGGGTCCTAGCTGTGAAGGTCTGAACTGGGTGGAACCCAATTAGTTATGGTAAGTAAAGTATTTAAAAAGCAATTCCATCAAAGAGTAAATATTCCAGAGGGCATATAGTTAATGGCTTTTTTTAGATTTTTTTGAAAAACAAAAGTGAGGCCATACATCTTACTTAAATCAATAATGCAGGTGTACACATTAAAATCAATTAAAGTTTTTAAATTTTACTTTTCTTTATTCAGATATAAAAACAAAAACACCATTAAGAACATCTAATACTAAAACCAATCATATTTACTTTTTATTGAGCAGTATTTCATGAAGTAGGGTGGGGGGGTGTTATGATAAAACCAGATTGTCAGTTTTGAGAGTTTCTTTATGAAACTAGTCATCATAGCTTGATATACCCGTTTTATGGCTTTTCTATTTACGCATCATTCATTCTAGAAAACTTATTCTGTTTTAAGTACTTAAAAAAAAAAAAAAAAAAAAAAAAAAGAAGAGATTAAGATTTTAAAAAAGTTACATCAAATGTGTGTTAAACTACATCTGTGCCCTAGGTAAAATGATGAACTAAGTCAGACGGTCGGACACCTGTCAGGGTCCCAGCTATCAGCAAATGGTTACCCCCCACCACCACCAAAAAAAAAAGTGGTCAAAGCACTATGAAACTATAAAAATAGGTTTTACTATCAGCAATATCTTTTTGGAAACATTATTACCAACAGTACATTTTAGAAAAAGAAAAATATTGCCAGCAGTACACGTTTGGAAAAAAAAATGTATTACAAGCAGTAAAAATCTTGTCACCATTAAATAACCCATTGAGGTTGAAGTTAAATAACTATTTCCAAGCTGAAATAAAACTAAGAAGAAATAGTTAAAATATATTCTATTCTATAGTTTTACTATAGAAGAGAATAATTGTCAAAATGGATACTTATAGATAATTTAATTTACAAAAAATAAAGATAATACTGCTCTTACTAATATGACTGGTATAAAAAGAACAAAATATGGTGCTGCATAGGATCATGGAATTAAGTGATGGGTTTAAGGTTAGATTTGATCTTCTGTTAGATATTGGTTGAAGCAGACAGTATATTCAACCAGACTTGATAGGAAACTGCATCCAGCAACAAATCCTCTGATCAGGAGGTTTTGAGGAACATGGAACCACCTCTTTATTGCTGTTGTTACCAGGTTCACTCTGACCTGGGGTGATAGCACCTGTTAGGGTCCCAGCTATGGGCAAATAGTGAAACCCCCAAACTGAGATCAAAACACTACATACATTTTTATAGTAAAAATTTCCAGCTATAGATTTCAATAGTAACAAAAAAAATTTTTAATAGATTTCAATAGTAACAAAAAAAAATTTTAATAGATTTTAATAGGAAAAAAATTTTAATAGATTTTAATAGAAAAAAATTTTAATAGAAAAAAATTTTAATAGATTTTAATAGAAAAAAAAAATTTAATAGATTTTAATAGAAAAAAAAATTTTTAATAGATTTTAATAGAAAAAAAAATTTCCAAAGCTCCGAAAAAAATTAAATTTTGGCATTAAATGTCATATAAGGAGGTGATATGCCATAAAACAAACCAAAACTAAACCATAAAATGTGGTCAATGCTTCTTAACATTTGAAGAAAGACCTTTAAAAAGAAGAAAGGAAAAAAAAAGCACAAGTCAATTTGAAAACTTTAAAAAGACTATAGAATTTACAACAACATTTATTTTTAATTTTCACTAGTATTAACTTTAATCTTAATTTCATTTTTATTTGATTTTTATCCTAATTTTATTTATGCTATTGTTTTACAGCAGTGAAAGCAGGCAACACAAGATCAGAATTAAAGGATAAATATGGCGACAAAGATGAGGACAATAGTCTGAATAATGTACATAATACCTCATCTCAGAAATATAGACAGACTCTAAAGGATAAACTATCAGTAAGTTTTGAACTGATACTTTACCTCAGGATAGCCTGGTTTGGTTTGTTTAACAGCATATCAACATTTAATGCTGAAATTTAATTTTCTTGGGAGCTTTGGCCATTTTTTTGTAAAGTATCTATCAGTATCCATTTTGAAAATTATTTACTGTAGAATAGAATAAATTTTAACTATTTCTTTTTAGTTTTATTTCAGCTTGGAAATAGTTATTTACTTAGCTTATTTCTAACACAGGTATGAGAGTGCTTAGTGAGGATTAAGCTTATAACTAATAAGTGATGAGTATTGAAACCAGCTTTCTAACCATCACACTACAAATACCCATTTTAGCTTAGAAGTAATATCTGGAGCAGGCATGCTTTGTCTTTTATTCATATAAGTAGGCAATAAATGAAAATCTTATGTATTGTATCTTGTGCATAATATGAGAAATTTTGAACAAAAATTAAAGGCAAAAAAGGTGGGTTTTATGTATAAGTACATGTTTTTGGAATTTTTTTTACTCAGCTTAAAAAGTCACTTATTTGAAACAGCAAGATTGCAAATACACCCAGCACAAAAATTTCTTTTCAAAAAACGCAAGAGAGGTGTTTATAAGTTATTTGATATGTCTGCAATATTTGTTCTTTAGAAATCAGTGTAATTGAATGTCTTTTGTCTCATGGACATTTCCCTCCATCATCTGGTAAGGAGAGAAGAAATTGCTGGACCTTTTCTTTTTCAAGTTCAGTATGTGAAGGCCCAAAACGACACTTCAAAAGATTAGTTTAAAATATCCCCGACACAGAATAACATCAACCCCAAGACTTCAGAAACCACTGCTGTTATCTTCCTAACAGAGGCCATCTGAGGGGAGAGCGAGGCTTTTGAGTCCAGCCATCAACATGAAGAGGATCTGCAATGTGCTGTCAGGAGGGCCCAACTCGCCCAACCACATCTACCACCCACACTTCTCTATGACTCCTACTCATAACTCTCTAGGAGTAGGCTGGGCCTACACAGCCATCTCCACCACTGCCACTAGAGGGGAGAAAGGGAATAAGGAGTGTGGATGAGGATCACAATGATTGGGTGAAAGTTGATGTTGATGACAACAGCTTACCAAATTTTTATTAAATCAACTCATCAGGGATTCAATTCTTAAACAAAAAAAAATTAAAAAAAAAAAAAAACTCGAACAGGGTTTTTTTAGTGTTTACTTGATGCCATCTTGATTACAAATTTTACAGACAGTATGAGAAAATAGACAAATTCTGTTTAAACTCAATAAAGAGATTTAATCAAACTATGAGATCTCAATAACAAAATCCACAAGATTCAGGAAACAAAAGTCATCTGTGCAAGATTGATTGACAAAATATAACAAGCAAGATATTTTTTTAATATTTCAAATCAAGGGAAAGAAAGTTTTTTTCACGTCTGCTACCACATGAAAAAATATCCCTGCAATATAATTCACAATTCACTTTCCTCTACCTCTCACAAAATTGCATCCAATCTTTTACATATAGAAGATTGGATGCTATATATATATATATATATATATATATATATTAAACGTTATTTTTAGTGGATATCCTTATTTGAGTAGACACTCAGTTTATTTATTAAACAATTTATTTATTTTCATCTACTGGCCTGAATATTTGAAAAATCTTATTAAAGAAAAATATGCACTCCCTGAGAAAACTAACCTGTATGCACCTGGACAGGGGGAAACTTTTGTTAAATCAAACATGCTTTACACCTCTCATCCACAGAGGGCATTGATGATCAAGCAAATTTGAATAGTGCCCGTTTCATATCCTAATGTAAGCGAAGCAATTTTTAAAGAAGTGATGGATTTTTTTTTGTTTATTAATCTGACAGATTTTTTTACTTAAATGTTATTTTTAATGGGTACCCATATTTGATTATACAAAAAGATTCAGGGTGGTAGATGAAAATAAATAAATATAGTGTTTAATAAATAAACAGAGGGTCTACTCAAATATGGGTATCCACTAAAAATAACACTTAAGTAATAAAATCTAGCAGATTAATTCATCACTATTTACATTATTTGGACTATTGTGTCCTCATCTTTGTCGCCATATTTATCACAATTGTTTCGAATGAGGTGTTATGCTCCAGTGATAAACAGGATGAAATGTGGAACTGAACCATTTATTTATTGGAATGGGGAACTGTCCTCCAACACATGGCACAGTGGATAAAGGTGTTGGTTAGATCCAGTGACAGGACCCAAAGAGTGAGTTCAATAACCAGTTAAGGCAGTGGAGAACTTGGAGAGGGGAATTAACATAACTGACATCCATTAAACATGGCACGTGGAACTAGTACAGTTTACCCCAGTGAGTGAAATAAAGGGTTCAGTTTGACATTCCAACCACCTGAAGAAGGGCATAGTGTACAACAGCAGAAACGTAATAAATATGGCGACAAAGATGAGGACAATAGTCCAAATAATGTAAATGTACATAATACCTCATCTCAGAAATATAGACAAAAATTCATCACTTCTTTAGAAATATAGCTCAAATTACTTTTTTTAAACGCACACATTCAACAAGCTCTCTTGATAATTCATTTCTGCTCTAAACCAGAAGTCCTCTGTGGCAGAATTGATTAACAAGCACGTGAAGCTAAATGACAATTCCATTTAGGATACAAGTTCGATTCTTGTCAAAGGACGCATATTTTCTGCAAAATTTCTCAAATATTCAGAATGGTAAATGTCAGTTTGTTATGTGCCTTGCGTGATACATGCGTAAATGTCAAAATGATCCTTTACTTTTCGACATGAATGTAGATAAAAAAAATATTTTCACAACTAATTTTTGTTGGCTACCATTCACAACTTTCTCTATCTCAGGCAATTTGTCAGAATAGCAAAACATTAATTTTCTGTTATTTTAGATGAGAGGGTGGCCCTGTTTACAATACAACGTCAAACCGACCCCTGACTTATTGACATACATATAGTTTTCTTTCCTTTTTGAAGAAACCAAAAGTTGTGTTGTTTTAAAATGAAATGTATTATTATTATTATGTAATGTATACATATGTTCATTTCATTTCCGGTAGATATAAAAGTTGCAAGATTGAAATAAACTTGTAAACATTTGTTGAAATGCCTTTCTTTCATCTACCTCTTTTCTTTGAAAATATATCTGCAGTGGGGTGGGGGTCTAGTCATTTTTTTTTTTTGGAAAATCCCCCCACGACCACATTATAAAGAAAAACGTAATATTTTTCGTTCTTAGATTATAAAAAAAAAAAAAATTTTTTTTTAAAGTTGAAGACAAAAATTGACGTGGCTTATTTTTTTTTTTCTCACCGCGGCATTTTTGTGTGTACACACACATGCATATATATATATATATATATATATATATATATATATATATATATATATATATATATGATATATATATATATATATATATATATACACACACACACACACACACAAAGGTCAACAAAAATCTTGTGAATGTTGCTCTGGTAACAGACCCAAAGTACGCAGAGTAATGCCGCTTAGCACATATTGACATTGAATTGTTGCGTATACTCTCACTCACATCAATGCTTGGAAGGAAAGTGCGTAAAATGTGATCATCTCACCATATTACAGAGGTTCCACAAGTGACCATAGCTTGTGCAGCAGTTTTTAGCCAGGCCAAACATTTCCCCAGATCTGACAACCATCATATATCTACAGATCTTGCCCCTTTCCGACTTTTTCCTCTTCAAAAACAAATCCCACTTGAAAGAAACAAAATTCCAAGTCATCAAGGAAATCCAAGAAAATACCATGATGCAGCTGCTCCCTATTCGTCCCCCCCTCAAGAAAAAAGGAATTCTAGAAATACTTTCATCAGTGCAAATAACACTGAAAAGTGTGTAGTTTCAGAAAGGGACTACTTTGAAGGAGATTAAATGCCGAATTGATATTATTGTTTTCTTTTTATTACACCAGTCCCAATACTTCTTGATCAGACCTCGTGCCTTGAAAATAGTCACACACAATTTCTAATTCGAAGATTAAAAAAAAACAAACGAATAACTAAGAAATACAGTAACCGGTAATAGCAATTGGTAGCATTGTTAAAAGAAAAATGGATTTCAATTGTTCCTGATAAATTCCCAATGAAAAAAAAAAAAAAAAATCTGAAAAACGATGGATTTAAGCCAAGTATGACGGTTCAAAAGATACAAACTGATCTTAGATAGAAATAACTAAAAAAATATCTTTTGATAAAGAAACTTATTCTATTTAATTACCAAAGAATTTCAGTAATTAAAAAAAAAAAAAAAAAAAGAAAAAAAGGTAAATATTCAGAATTTAAAAAAAAAAAAAAAAAATCACCCTTACACAAATTTCTTTTTTTAGTATTTGCTATATTTTGATACTATTTTCAATCCTTTGTTATGGGGTGGGGTGGTGACAAAAACTGCCTGGATTCTTCAGCATTTTCTCTGGAGAAACCAAAAACATCAGGGATTATTAACCCATGGATAGACACAGCTCAGGAAAAATAAATAAATTAAAAACATTTAGAAAGAAAGAAATTTTTCTAAGGTTCATTCATAATTTTTTTAAAAGGATACATTTCCTACAAGAGATACTATAAAAAAAATTGCATTCCAATTATCTACCTCTAGGAAGACATTTAAACGTTATTTAATTACCAAAACAACAAACAATTGTTTGGTGATTTAGAAATTGAGTAAAGCTTTCTTGTGTACTTTTCCTCATGAGTATGTATACACTAAAAATCACTAAGTTTGAAAAATTAAAATAAAAAAAAAAAACTAAAAATTAATAAAAGTTATTTATACTGAGATAATGACAAGATTTTACAAGGCAAATCCACGAGAAAAGAACTTTTTTTTTTCTTTCATTCTAGACTGATTTTGTGGGGTGGATGTTAAAATATTCAAAGCATCAGACTTCCAAAAAAAAAAAAAAATCAAAAAAATCTTAATCACTTAGTGAATAACATTGATGGACCGTACATGCTGACTATTGAATCATATTGGAACAAGAGAATGTCCAGAATTAAGTGCTGTTACAGATTGTGATACTATGGACACTCACATAGAAAGGGAAGAGGTTGCTTTATTTTAATCTCAAGTGTTTCTGTTTGATCGACCAGCAGATGGTTCCTTTTGAAGTTAGGTCTTCTAAGCAGAATTCACATTAACCAAAGGGGAATGTGAAATAAAGGAATTTTTGGAGATCAAGTACCAACAAAACCGGAAATATGGCATATCCAGGTACTGGTCTATATTAACTATTATGCTTAGAATCGGAGATTTCCGGTCTGCTCTTGGCAGGAGAAGGACGTGTTCATAGAGTAGTTTCAAAGCTTTCAATTTGTATTGCCAGCCACCACATCAGGATAAGGAGTTAGGAGGAGGAAGAGTTGGCATAGCAGAAAGATTTGGCAATAATGCATTTAAGAACCTATGTATTCATGTGTGCAAACAATATCTTTTATTAATAAAATAATTCCAATGGATTTATTAATTTCTTTAACTTTACCTAAATTAAGAACATTTACATTATTTACATTCAGACTATTGTCCTCATCTTTGTTGTTATTATCACAATGTTTTGACAGTTGTGCCTCCAGCCTTCATCAGGTGCTTCTTGATCCAGGTATCATTCAGTAAAGTTTGAACTAAACCAGTTATTTAATTTATGGGGGTATATTGTTCTTATTCTGCTGACCATGTTTACGAATAACTTCTCTTGTTCTTTAGCACTGCTCAGTTATTGCTCAAACTGGTTTCTACTAAGCCTAAGTCTGCACTGCTTGGCCCAAAGATCAAACATGCAATTTGAACATGCATGTCACTAATTTCTCAAAGCAATGCTGAAGGTTATCCAGATCAGCAAACACCTGATGAAGGCTGGAGGGTACAATGGCCGAAATGTTATAACAACGACAAAGATGAGGACAAGAGTTCACATGTAATTAAGGTAAATAATGATAATTTTTCACCCCTGAAACTCAGACAGAATCTAAATTATGAGGTATTATGTTTTATGGTTAAAAACTGTTGTAGCATACCTACAGACAATAATGTGTATGTCCCCATTCACATAAATACAGTAGTAAATAATGTATGTTGGTCTGCAGTTGGAGATTCATTGTGGTATTCACTTGACTCACTTATAGCAGTTGACTACTACTTCTACGTGGTGCTGGCAAATCTTATATGTGTTGTTCTTGTTCTAAGTATTATCGTTCATTGCCAACCTTCGTGTGATTATTCTATTCAGTAACCTTCCCTTGGTTACAACAAAAATGGAAGCAAGTATTACTGACAGAATAGAATTATTATATGTATAATAAAAAGTAAGTTGCTAATTACCGTATATGCAAGTGTATAAGGTGACCTTTTAATCTTACCCCCACCTAAAAAAAAAAAAAAAAAAAAAAAAAAAAAAATGGAGGCATCCTATATACCAGGTATAAAATGTGAACATTAATTTCTGTGGTTTATGCTAAGTTGTTAGCAGGAGAGATTTTTATTTTTGATGGTAGGCTAACCCATACCTTGGTAACTATTGACACAAATATTTTCTACTGAAACAACTTAATTCACATTATAATAAAGTAATAAAATACCCTTAACTTACATAATATGTGCCATGATTGCATGATAACAATAAGACGCATATTTGTCAAGAGAGAAATCCAAAACCATCGTCACACACTATAAACAAAGAAATTGCTAGCCTTGGGTGTGTTCAAGATGCTTTGCCAATCAGATTGTTTAGGAAAAAAGATGTTTATAGTAATAATTCAAGGAATTGACTGAAAATCATAGTTTTTGGGATATGGGGAGGTGTGAGCTTTCACTTCATTACTAGCATTTATCCAGGGTAACATTATTAGAATTCAACTATTACAAGCCTCACCAACTACCAGTAAAAGAAGGAAATATTAAGCAGGTTTCAAGTGGAAGGCAGTAAACTTTGCCAAGGAATATAAGTACCTATTGTTTTCTCATTAGAATTTGAGTGAAAAGAAAGTATATGATTACTGAATTTATTTAATTCAATACATTTCAATTGGGGTCTTGTACATCAAATATTGCCTGAAACCTACATTTAAACTTGAAAATTTGGGGGTCATCTTATATGCCCAGTCACCATGCATGCCAGCATATATGGTATAATAAAAGCAAAATAAAGAATCTTTACCCCTTGACAAAATGTGCAAATTAAAAAAAAAAGTAATTCCTTTAGTAGAGAGACTAATTTTTATGGTGAGGTTATGTTGGTTGTTTATACAATATGTTAATCCATGTTCAGTTATTTAATGTTGAATTTTGAACAGGGCACCAAGTGAGGCTCAAACTCACTACTAATGGTCAACTACACTAGCCTCATTAACCAATGTCAAGGGACCTAACTTTTAATGATATAAGAGAACTGGGTGAACTTCATTAGTGCAGGATGTCCTTGTTGGGAGGCGGGGGTAAAAAAAAAGGTCAAGTTCTGTCAAATTGCACTTCCTTTTGCACTCAAATTAAAAGAGTAAATGCTAGTAAAGTAATGGCCAGTTCATTGTGTCAACTCATGCTGTTATGCTCTAGCTTTAAAAGAGTCAGATCAGACCATGTACTGCTGCCATATCTGGGCTGGTGCTATACAATCTTCACTGTCCAGCCTCAAAAGCACTTATGCAGCCTTGTGAGTAATGAATGATTTTCAACCCTACAAACTTTATTCCACAGACAGAATATTACTAGCCTTTCACTACTAATTATTACTACGGCTGATGTTTGGATGAGTTACAATATGTCATAGAATTCCTCTATACAGAAAAAATTTCAACCAGTGGCATTTACTGAAACTAGGTGAACATTTACAAAGACCAAAGAGTGGATAGCAGCACAGATAGACAGTGGATAATGATTTTTAGCAGTGGTGACAGCAGTATGATCAACAAGCCACAATGCAAGTAGTCCTCATAAAATAAAGATCACTTCAATATGGTTATCCACTTAAATCAGCAAATTATGGTTAGCTGAATGTTGAGTTCTGTATGTTGGAAATCGGAGTGGTAATGTTGGAAATATAACAAAACTTGTGCCAAGTAGATCCCATACATAATCACACAAGAAAAGAAAAAATTAATTAGGTTGTCCATCAGGATGAATACATGTGACATCATAGGGGTTTTGGTTGCAAATATATTAGACAAGGAGCCTCTCTATATGTTCCTGCAGTTTCCATGTGGCTCAAAATAATTAGGTCTCATCCATTATCTCATATGAAGGAACTTTTGCAGGACACTATTTGCAGTTCAATATTTAAAATCCATTCCGTTAGATTCTGCTATTGACCACATCCAATATTCTGTTGCCTATGTCTTTACAAGATTGGCTTCCAGGTGCTATGCCTTACCAAAGAGCAACTCATTATTTGGTCCCCAGGGTCACATGATTTTCAATCCAGAGCTGTCTTTCTCCAAGACTGATTACCAACCATGGATAGAGAGCCCAGCCTACCCTACTATTTAACCCATAGTTGGGAGAGGAGATGACAAGGATATTTGCATGTAAGTGAATGTAACAACCTCAACTGGAATTTGAAAAAAGCATCAAATACAAGTATATCAGGACCTGCTGAGCCATTATGTGACTGAAGGTGACAGTTTCTTGGATTGACGATGAGATGTAGTGTCACTGATAAAGCAGAATCAAACCACCAGTTCATGGGGTGTTGGCATATGAATATTCCATCAGGAAAAAAGTTAAAAGATGTATCCATCAGTGGACAAAGTGATGAGCAGTCTTTTAGGATATAAAAAGCATGATGAGTCCAGAACTCAGACAAAACTTTAGCTCAGTCTTGGAATACAATGCTGACAAAGTTCAGTCCAGGCGGCAAGATTTCACTTGTAACACAATACTGCCAGGTCCCACACCAGTTTAAAGAGCACAGATCACATTGCAAATCTTAGCTGAACAGTCTGACAATAGTGACCATATAGTCAAAGATATGGCACCTTCCAGCTTTCACATGTTCAACCAATGATTGGCAACCAGTGTGGACAGCTAATATTTAGCTATCCCCCCATGTGGGATCGAATGTGGCACAAGGCCGAGTTTAATGTGGGTCATCCGAGCCCATAGGCCCGGCCCGGACAAAAATATAGCCTTCAAACCCACCTAGGTGGGTTCGAGAGCTGTCAACCTCCCCAAACGAAACCTTGCCCTTCGGCAAAGCTTCGTCCGGGTTCCTCCCTGCTAATGCAGAGAGTTAGACAGACGGCAGTTGCTGTAACTTTAATACAGCTTCAACCAGTGTGGACAGAATTTTCCTGAAGATAATGTTGCCATCATTGCTGGTGCAAATTTTACAAGTGCAACATCCAGTAATCTGTTATTTGTTGATGATGCATTGCCAATGAGGACTATATGAAAATACAGTGCTTTGTATCAGAAAACTTACGCCCAAACATGTCACTGCGTTGTAATATTACTGGAAATAAAGAGGAGGAATTACTTTGAGAGCGTCCCTCCACCTTTGACTCCTGAAGTGGAAGGAGGACAAGAAAGAGACAGTTGGATACAAATTGATTAAAATATATTCCCAGTTTTCAATTACAGAAGGTAAAACAATAAACCACCCACACCTGCAACCTACAAGAACTTCATTGAGAGGGGGAAAAAAAGAAGAAAAAAGTAGTCCTGCAACAGATTGTAAATAGATCAATAAAAATTACTCATTTCCATGTCATAGAATTGACTAACTTTTCTTGAGAGGATTAAAATATAGACATCTGTTCTTATAAGAAATCATGCCTTCATCACTATCATGTCACAAGAAAGATACTTCTGGCACATCAATATAAATAAGGATCACAAACACCAAGGATAATACAATTTTTATAATTGATATTTGTGCTTACGTCATTATTGAATATAAGGGCATAAGAATTGAAGATAGCAGATTAAATTTGGATTTGTTATAATCTGGTCATAAACATGAATATTGTTACTAATACTTTTTTCTAGGGAGTTTTATAAAAAAAAAAAGTTACTTTCCTTTCTATTTTATTAAACGTTAAATGATGTTATTTAACAAGTAAAAGGATGTAAGACAAGGATGTGTCTTCTCACTGGACTTATTCAACCTATATAACAAGGCAATTCTGAGAGAATTAGATGTCCTACCAGGATTCATTATTAGCAGCTACAATCTTAACATAAGATGTGCAGGTGACACAGTGTGGAAAGAAAACTTCAAAACAGAAGGTAGTGAATGAAAAGCAAAAAACTTAACATAAATTGCAAGATAGAATGCAGTGTTGTTAACACAAGGAATAGCCCAACATGCAAATTACAAATTGGAGATACCAAAATCAAACAAGTACAAAAATTTAAATATCTGGTAACAGAGAATGGAAAATGAGACACTAAAATCTGAAGGCACATTGGGATAACCAAAGATGCATTCCAAAAGCTAAGCAGAGTATTAAGAGACAGAAAAAAACTGTTATCGATAAAGAAAAAAGTACTAAATTATTACATGATATCTGTCCTCCTATATGGCAGTGAATACTGGACAACCTTCTCAAATATGAAGAAGAGATTTGAAGAAATATGGCTCTACAGAAGAATGCTGAGGATACAATGGAGTGAATATGTGAGCAATGACAAAGTTTGAGTAAAATTGAAACAAAAAGGAAACTTAAACTTAACATCAGGAAGAGACAGTTGAAATTTCTAATGAGGAAAGAGGGCTTGGAAAATCTAATATTCACATGACAGATTGAAGGCAAGAGAGACAGAGGAAAACAGCACATAACATAGTGAGCTTGAGTAAATGGATAGCTAAACAGAAGAAATAACAAAAGACAAAATTCATTAAAAGCTACAAAAGACAGGAAATTGTGGAGAGCCATGACCACCTATGTCCTGAGTGTTCATGGCATAATTACCAGCAGTATCGGATTGTGTTTCAAAAACTGAAAGCAGTCAAGTCATCCAACCTTTGCTGCTGCTTATCGTTATGTTGCTGAGAAAGGATCTGTGGCACCACAAACTACGGATAGCAGAAGATTGAGAACCACTCATATGCCTGACCATGATGAACACATTCTACAGGCTGTTGGAGACAATCCAGATATTGACACACATTAAGTGTCCCTAGCATGTTGTATACCTCATAGTACCACATGGAGGGTACTTCAAAGGCAGCTCCTGTATCCATTTCATTTGCAACGTGCGCAGGGTCTTTTGCCCTCTGATCGCTCACCAGAGGAGAATTTTTGCTGATGATTTTTTGCACAAACTACTGACCTGTTGTTTGTCTCTTCAGTGTTGCTTACAAATGAGGCAATGTTTGGAAGAGATGGAATAACAAATTTACACAATCAACATTTGTGGGAGGATCGAAATCACCATAGTATGATACAGGTTAGACACCAGCATAAGTTTACAATTAATGGGTGGGCTGGAATTGTAGGTAACTTTCTGGTAGGTTTATATGTTCTTCCAGCATGTCTTACAGGAGCTGTCTACAGACTTTATTTCAAACACACTTCTGGATATGCTAGAGGATGTACCCCTGCTAATACGAAGACACATGTGATTCATGCATGATGGGACATATTTTAATCACATTGTCCATTGACATCTACCATGAAAGAAGGATAGATAAGTTCCATGGCCTGCATGTTACTCTGACCTCAGTCCTTTAGATTTTTATTTTGGGGGTCACCTAAATCAATTGATTTATGCAGCAGACATTAATAATGCAGAGACACTTTATCAATATGTTATGGGGGCCTGTGAAACCATTCAAACAGGTCCACCAGTCAATGATCCAAGGGATGCATGTGTAGAAGCAAACAGAGGACATTCTGAACATTTGTTATGAGCTGTTGTGTTGAGATACATTTCTTTTGGACATTTGCTTATGTGAAACATTTTACCTTGTTTTGGTGTCAGGAACCCACCCTCAAAGTTTGTAAAAGTACTTTTGGATTGTAACAGGTAGCCTGACGATTGCATCTAGCATGAACAGCCTGTCGTCTCTGAGTGATGAATTCAGTGTTCACTTCACACATATATATAAATAAAATGAAAAGTTTTTTTCACTGATCTGACAAAAATACTGCCAAGTTAAATGAAAAAACTTTTCATATTAATTCTATTAATGCTCTATCTCTGTCTCTGATATTGAGCACTCTACAACAAAGCTTGCTTGTTTTAAAGGTCTTTCTATCAGCAAACCACTAAAAAAAAAAAAAAAAAAAAAAACAGCAATTTTGGATTCAAAGACAGCTTCTCAATAATGATGCATGCTTCATTAAATAATATAGACAATTTTTGTCTATTTTAATCAAATTCCTTTCACATTGTCTGATAAGCTTTATAACATTATCATTTAAAGATGAAAGAAAATCATCATATTGATACATGTTTTTTAATCCTATAAAAGAAAGCTTTCAAAATATAAGCCATCATCAAAGATGACAATTACATTACAATAAATTAAACAATACATGGACATAACAACAATGATGTTCAGGTTAGGTTTCAACTGTTTTATGTATATAGCTTCAAGAATTTTTAATATTTGTTTATTGTTTTCATGTTTAAGTATAGTTGTGTTTTCAGCAAGGATTTTCCGGAATTGTGTATGCAGCCAGGCATGTTGTTTTAAATGCCTAAAAATGTTAGAATCATCATTCAAATGTAGAGCCAAGCATCAAGAAAGCGAGTTTGTGGTGTGACCAACATAAATATTATTTATTAAAAAATAGCAATTATAAAAAATTTAATACATCATGCAGAAACTAATTCATCTACAAAACATTTTTTACAGTGAACTAAAGAATATAAAACAAACACTTATTAATAATAGCTTTCCAAACTATATAGTTGATGAACAAATAAGATGCTTTCTTAGGAGTCTCAATACGAAGCAAATAGTACATAATGCCACATCAACTAATCTGAAACATTAATCTCTTATATCATAATCAAATGCATACTAATTATAAACAAGATGAAAATATACTAAAAAAATTGATAAATACTAATATATCTACAACAGATCCTAGCAAAAAAATTAAGTTAATCATATACTACACTAAATCTAGTATATCCAACTCAATTATTCGCGATGAATACCAAGATGCAGACAGAAAAGTCAAAATGATCACACAAACACTACATCATTTCTTGATAATGACTGAAAAAGTCAAAACTACTTGTAGAAAAATAAAAAAAAATATGAACTTCAGACAGTTTATCCACATCTTCTAACATAATACTCAATATTTCAAACTGGAAGTTGTAAAAGTAATAAAAAATTAAGGAAACAGGCATGTGTGTGAGTATATATATATATATATATATATACACACACACACAAGTTTGATTAATATCTGTCTATATTTCTGAGATGAGGTATTATTTACATTATTCAGACTATTGTCCTCATGTTTGTTATATTTATTACAACATTTCAGACAGTCACTCCAGCCTTCTTCAGGTGGTTGGAATGTTAAACTGAACACTTTATTTCGCTCACTGGGGTAGACTGTTCTAGTTCCACATGCCATGTTTAAGGACACATGGCACAGTGGATAAAGGCGCTGGTTAGATCCAGTGACAGAACCCAAAGAGTGCGAGTTCAATACCCGGGTAAGGCAGTGGAGAACTTTCAGAGGGAAAATTAACAGGTGATAACTGACATTCATTAAACATGGCACATGGAACTAGAACAGTCTACTCCAGTGAGCGAAATAAAGGGTTCAGTTCGACATTCCAACCACCTAAAGAAGGCCAGAGCGTACAACAGCCGAAACGTAATAAATATGGCGACAAAGATGAGGACATTAATCCGAATAAAATTTGATTAAATAGAACCAACAAAGTCGATTTGCTTAATTTATTTATTATACTTTTTCATACCATATATATTATATATATATATATATATATAATTATAAAAGAGTCATTAGTCAGAATTGAATTAGAGAAAGACAGACACAAACAAGTTTGATTAAATAGAACTGACAATGTGTTTGCTTAATTTTTATATTATTCTTTTTCAACTTATATATATATATATGTGTGTGTGTATAAATATTTTAATGTGCCAATACAAAATGTTTAAAAGCCTAGATTTGGATTGGCTATTTGAGAGGGAGAATATCCACCAACAATATTTGCAAGGGTGGTTGGTCATGAAAAGTCAATTGACATTGAAGGTTATTCTCGTTAAGTATAAATAATTGTATACGTGGATTGGCTTGTTTTTCTTTTTTAATAAAAAAAAAAAAAAATGTTTGCAAGTGTGATCACTGTTTGATTGTGAGTTTACAGATAGAAGTAAAACATGTCAATATATAATACTCAGTGTATTTTCGTGAATTTGTGTTTGCTACAAAGATGTCTCACATTATACAGAAATAAGTACAATGTATATATATATATATATATATATATATATAAAATCCTAATAAATTTTCAAGATGCTGAGAAATAAATAAAAATACTGTATTTATACTCAAGAAAATGCTTTATTATCAAATAAACTTTTATTTTTCTTAATTTATTCTAAATATGATGTGAGAGAAGAATTATCCTCTTCCCAAGCCAAGTATAGGCGAATGTCTGTAAATTATTATAAAACTCCATTTAGACTGGTACAAGATCATGAGTGAAAGGTATTCAGTGAAGATCAAACTCATTATAGTAGTTATAGTCTACAAGACTAATTTGTGAACAACTGCTCCACAACAATGCACCCATTACATCTACTAAGTTTAGCTTAGTCTGAAACAAGTTCCCAAGGTTAAAGTCTCCAGTGAAGATCAACCTCACCATGAGCACCTTCAAGCTAGTCCATAAGACAAGCTTGTTAGCCATTACCCTAAAGCCAGTCAGAATGAGAGTGAGTGTGAAAAGAGAGGAAAACTAAAGAGTGTGAGGAAAGAGAGGAAAGCAGAGAGAGAGAAAAAAGACGAAAAGGAGCAAGATGAAAAGAGAGGAAAAGTAGAAAGTGAGAAAAGAAAAAAAAGTAGAAATGTCAGTTAATCATTATAAAACTTTCCATGTGTGAAAGGCACTCAGTGAAGATCAAACTCATTACAGTAGTAATAATCTACAAGACAAACAACTGATCTACAGTGAGACACCCATTATATCTACTAAGTTTAGCTTCGTCTGAAACAATTTCCTTATGTTAAAGCCTCCAGTGAAGATTGACCTCAAGCACCTTCAAGTTAGTCTGTAAAACAAGCTTGTTAGCCATTACCCTAAAACCAAGTAACAAAGTATTACTAAAATCAACACAAGGAAACCAAGAGAAATTTTAAATACTTACCGATGTTTAGAGAAGATGTCAGATTGAAACAAGATTTTTTTTTCTTAACTACATGGGTTGAGAGAAATGCAAAAATGCCAGCCAGAGAAATAGAAAACATAATATTATCCAGACATTAATAGCTCCATTCTCCATTAAAAAAGAAAATTAAATTAATAATTCTCTTCTACCGGAGTCGCTTAGGTAAGTCACAATAAAACATTGAGGTGACATGTGATGATAATATTTAAGAGAATTTTTAGAATCCCATCTGTGCCAATAGACCATTCATCAGTACAAGCAGGAGACAGCTGTCTAAAAGGTGGCAAAATAGATATAAACTACTCATAATGGGAATGATAGGAGAGGAAGAAGAGTAAAAGTTATATTCTTATTTGCAAGGTCCATTTGAAGCATGAAATGCCAAAACAAAAACAAGAAATAAAATTAGATTTTAAATAATAATAAATTAAGAGACCAAAAAAAAAAAAAAAAAAATTCCAATGAGATGAAAAATAGCTTAAGGAAGGCAGTGGGACATTAGATACTTATATTATACAATTATATACGCATAAACAAGAGAGACAGGAGAGGGATTCTTTTAAGAAAAGAGAAAGAGAGAGATTATTTTATCAAGAATTGGACAGAGAGAGCCGATCTTAAGAAGGTGGAGAGAGAGAGAGAGAGCGGAAGGTGGATTTGATTTGAGAGAGAATTTTGGAGAGAGAGCAAGATAGAAGGTGGAGAGAGAGAGAGAGCATACATAATATAGAAGGTGGAGAGAGAGATAGAGATGCAAGAAGGTGGAGAGAGAGAGAGAAGAAGGTGGAGAGAAGAGAGAGAAAGAGTTTTTTAGGTGGAGAGAGAGAGAGAGATAAATTATTTTCTCTTTGAAGGTGGAAAAGAGAGAGATTAGCCACAAGAAGGTTCCCTCAGAGAGAGAGAGAGCATGAAACTTTTTTAATTTTTTAGAAAAGAGATAATTAAGATAGGTGGATTTAGAGAGAGCAATTTTTTTTTGGAGAGAGAGAGAGAGCGCAAGAAGGTGGAGAGAGAGAGAGAGAACAATATAAGAAGGTGTCCATGATATTAGAGAGAGAGTTTAAGAATAATAGAGAGAATATTTCGCAAGAAGGTTTTGAGAAAAGAGAGAGAGAGAAGAAAATTTCCCGCAAATCAGAGCCATTAGATAGGAGCAATTTTTAGAAGAGAGGGTGGAGAGAGAGAGAGAGCGCAAGAAGGTGGAGAGAGAGAGAGAGCGCAAAGAACACAAGAGGAGAACTAGAGAATGATAAAAAAAAAAAAAAAAGGAAAGCCAGAGGAGAAAAAAAAAAGAAAAAAAAAAAAAAAAAAAAAAAAAAAAAAGAGTGCCAGAGAGTGAGGAAACAATGAGGGAGGAAAAGGAGAGCTGGAGAAAACGTGAGGAAAAACTGAATCAGTGACTGTGCTTTACATGATAGACTAGATGATTTTTTATTAACTTTAATTACACCTAATTTTTAAATTATCAAATGTTATTTATGTATACAGTGAACCCCCACCTATTCACATTTCAGCATTCACGACTACACACATTGGTGGATTTTTCTTCAGAAAATATATACTTGTTATTTGCAGAAACCCTGAATATTTGCATGTTTTTATGAAGAACATATGTACAAATTATTCACTGAGAACTCCCTCAATTCACATATTCTTGTATTACTTTCTTGTTATTTAAGTGACTTAAAACATACAACAGTCCATTTTAATGGTAAAAATTGACAGAATTGTACATCTTCATTGTAAAAAAACAAACGCAAAAACATGCATAGTGCTTGGGCTTTGTTCTTTGTTAAGGGCTGCGGTTTTAAAAGTGGTTTATGCTAAGTCTGGGGGCATCATCGCAGTTCTGTTTTTAGAAAATGTTTTAAACTTTATATTTTATGTCTTGTTACACATTTTATACAGTATTTTCAATGGTTGCATCGATCTATGCATGATTAAAAACAGTTATTGTACATATGAGAGAAAATTTATGCTAAGTGTATGGTCACCAATACTATTTTTCAAAAATGTTTTAAAATGGTCCTGAAATGTTTCTAAAGTGTTTAGGATGAAAGTATAAGGCATATGGGATTTTAACAATCAAAATAGGTACTTATAAGAACTTTTAACCCCTTTACAAGTATTCACAGATTCTAACTATTCACAGTCGGTTCTGGTCCCTGACCTTCATGAATATGGGGGGGAATACAAAAAAAACATATATAGGGTTTGGTACTATTTCAGGCAGCAGCTGAGAAACTCAGTACATATCTTTTCTCTTAGACTGGCTGCCACCCAAGGCTAGAGAGCCAAGCTTACTTTGCTATTTCATCCATAGATGATAGGAGAATAGATGGATTCATATCTATCCCAAGGGTATCAGTATGAAACAGATGGAACACACAGAGCCAAAATTTGAACTCTGCTTAATAATTCTATACTGTACAATCAAATGGAGAGTTATTGTATTCTAAGCTAAAAATCATCTATCTTTAATATTTTTTTGTTTCACATAATTATCAGACCAACAAAGAGTGTGTGTGTGTATATATATATATATACACCAACCAACCAACATACATATTACATAATGACAATTACTAGTATTTTAACTAAAAGTTTACCAGTTGGGCTTTTATGTAATATTGGGCATACTATATAGTAGTGAATGCTGAACAATCTCCTCATAGATGAAGAAGAGACTGAAGACAACAAAAATGTGGTTCTACAGAAGGATATTGAGAATATCATGAACTGAACATGTGGGCAAAAATAAAGTTTTAAAGGAAATGGAATCAAAAAGACACTTTTACTTAGAATCAGAAAGAGAAAATTGAAATTTCTAGGGCACATAATGAAGAAAGAGGGCTTGGAGAATTTGATACTCACAGGACATGTTGAAGAGCAACAGTAAAAAGTAGCAAATAACCTACTTAACAAGCTTGTGTAAATGGTTGAACAGAGATTAGGAGAGATAAAAAACATTGATAAAAAAGCTACAAAGGATAGGAAGTTGTGGAGAACCATGATCACCCATGCCCTGAAGGGATATGGCACATAGAAGATCTTGCAGTAAAATCTTTGTAATGGCTTTCAAATTGAAAAATCAGGTAAGTCCAGTTCTCATGAAAATTGAGTTGGTAATATAACAAAACAGTCCATTTAATTCTCGATATTCCTATGTATATGTCTGTTATAATCATCTATTACCCTCCCTGATAATAGTGTCTTGACTGATGATAAAGCACTTTGGCTTCTTTGAGAGTTGTTTTTTTTCATTTTCCCCACCAATTTTAACTTTCCTGGACATAGCTGATTTTGTCAGAGTATAGCAATGATGCACAGTAGACTTTACTTAATCATAAGGGAAATGTTCCAATTTTCTTTTATCTTTTTTTTTAAAGAAGGGAAAAGACATGGGGAGTGGAGACAAGAAACAAGGGAGGAAAAAAATAAAAAGCAAGAAAAAGTGGGAAAAGAGATTTGGGGGGGGGTCTCTTTTCTGAAGCCTAAAGAAGACAGTAAATTACAAGTAGTCTATTTGACAAACAGCATCAAAAGCAACACACATGAAAAAAAAAAAAAAAAAAGTTCCAAAACCTGTTGGAATAAGTATCGGAAAAATTAGCTGCAGGTTCAAAAACAACAAAGGTGCAAAAATCACATGCATCAGCAGTTAAAAAAAAACAAAAAAAAAACTACCAAACATTTTTAAGAGTAATTTATGTTTTTCTTTCTAAAAAGAGTAGTTTTTTTTTTTTATTAAAAAATTAATTTTTGTTTACTATTAAAAAAAAAAAAAAAAAAAAAAAAAAAAAAACACGGATTAGGAGCAAATGGAATATATTTTTATACTACAAAATTAATGAAAAAAATCATTTATTACAAATGCAGTTTAATCTAAAATTTCTGAAATTCAAGCATTTTGAAATAGGCTTCTAATTCTAGCACCTAGTTGCACTGTAAAAAGTATAGAATGTCATGACTAGATCACAGAAATCAAATTAATTATAAAATCATTCCATCCTAAACATGGCAATAAAGCCACTAAAATACAAGAGGTTACTGTGTTTGAGAGAATACAAGAAGAAAAAAAAAAGACAATAATAATAACACACACAACACATGGACAATTTGTTTGATGAGGTAAGCTATTATTTTCATCACTTCATACTTCCTCTAAGAATTCAGCTAACTTAAGACTCCAAATTTAAAATTCATAAATTGTTTATAAATCTGTATAATCTATCTTGGAAATATTGTTTTAAGAACAAAATTTTAGAAATTTCATCCAACTGTTTGATCAATAAGTGCCTCATCTTTATTACCATATTCACAACGTTTCGGCCATTGTACACGCCGACCTTCTTCAGGTCGGATACATTGAAATTTCGAACTGAACCCTTTCTTTAAATTCACAGAAGTAGGCTGTTCTGATTCCATGTGCCATGCCTTTTTTTTTTTGAATAACTCAACTCTCCAAGTCTTTGTTTCCTCTGCTGTGGCCAGGTATTGAACTCACAACTCTTTGGGTCAAGTCACTTTTTGGATTACTCACCCAACACTCTTATCCACTGAGCCAATAGAACCATTTTATCCATGGAATTAGAACAATCTAACCCGGTGGACTAAATAAAGGATTTGGTTCAAAGTTCCAGTGTATATCACCTGAAGAAGGTTAGAGTGTACAATGGCTGAAACATCATGAATATGACAATAAAGATGAGGACAACAGTTCAAACAATGTAATTAATGTAAATACAACCCTCAATATATACTTAGTAAAATCAATATGATGACACATGAAACTGATTTTTAGAACTTGTGACTATGTCTTTAAGCAAAATCAGCCTGCGGAATCCAAATAGCTTTTTGTTACAGAATGCAAAGGCCAGGGCCAGAATAGTCAGCGATTGGCTGGAGTGACTCATGGGCAGGGCATTCTAACAGTGATAGATTGCTTTTGTCTGGGTTTTGAATAGAAGTCCAAAATGGCACAAATTCAACAGAGGATCACAAGAATTCTGAAGTGTTGATATGCCTCCCACACCCAGGATTACCACCTGCAGAGGGATGCTGAGCCAATGTGCAACATGCGTTCCTGTCACATCAGTCTTCCTACTGTCTCTTAGAATCCAAGCTGCAACTCTTAATAAAATGAATACCAAAAGTAAGTGACCCTTTTTGTTGATACCATTTTATTTAGTAGCATAGAGATCCTGAGACAACACAGAACACAACATTTTGATAGAATTGAAATTGGGTACCATACTGCTCAAAAATGGTTCTGGAGACTTTCACTGAAATGAGTACCTTTCTCATGCAATTTAAATTTTTTAAATCTTATCTTTCAAAATAGACAATGCAAATGAAAACATTTTATTCCAAGTACAGCATAATTAGTCTTAGCAAAATCAATGTTCAACAATTCTCCCATTTTTGATTTTATTTAAAAAAAAAAAAAAAAGTTTTAAAGTTCAACAGATTCTCTAATTGTTTTTCATGTCTAAGTTTGATCACGTGCTAAGCAGAAAAGCAAAAGTTTCTGAATTAAATGTCTTAACACATTTTAGAAAAAAATCTAATAGATATTTATCTCTTGAATAAATTATTTAAAATTAAAATAGCAGCATGGTGATAAGTAAGCTGGCCATTGAAAGAAATGCCAAACTAAAAAGATTTTTAGTAATCCATCTATCCATCTTTACAGACCCATATAATTTTTTTTTTCCTTTTTACAATGATGTTCATCCTGGACAAGGCCCAAGAACCACTTGAGGTAGAGGGTTACAGAGTAATAGATACAGTTAAGATTGAAGTGATTAGGGAATCAAAACCTGTGGAATTTTACTCAAAAAGGAATCAAAAGCTTCTGGAGAGTTGGCAACAAGTCATTACAAAGAATAGTGAATATATAATTAAATAAAATTTAAATGTATTTTATTTTATTTCTTGGAGAATAAATGGAAATTTTTTCTGACTCAACCCAATATTTATAAATTTTAAGTATTGTATAAAAAGTGCCATAATCTTCCATTTTCAAGGTCTTAGAAAAAAGCATTCTTCTATGAATGGTCTATATTCAAAGTTATGAGTAGGCATAAGTATTTTACACTCCATAACCTCTGCTGCTAGTTCTTACAAAAAATCTGAAAATAAATATCCGCTGAATGTTTCATTATGCTCAGATTGTTCATATGGGGGTTGAAGATAGAGAAACAGCAATGTCACAAGTCAGAAAAGCAACGGCAAAATGAATGTTGCCATTGATTTTATTGATACAATGGCCAGCAACTAATCATTATAAATGTTATTGTGTCCTTTTATTTTCTTTTGATGACAATGAGACACAAGGGAAAAAGAGAGACCGGTCATGGTCTCTCTTACCAAACCCCTCAAAGCTTGAAGCTGACTCATATTTGATGAATCATCTTTCATTACATGAATACAAATAAATAAGAAGATTCTGTTTTTGCAAGGCATTTCTTTTCTTTACAAAAAGCCAGGTTTTAAAGTGCAGCCTTTTTGTTATATTTTTAAGATAATGTTTAAGAACTTAAACTGATTCAATAATGCAATTAAATGCACATTTCTATGTGTAGTTAATGATTTGATAACATTGGACAGTGTGTTGTTAAGACTTCAGACCAAGATTGTTAATTCTATATGTTCACTTCAACTTTCTTTTTATGTGCCATGTCCTTTCAGGACATGGGTGATCATGGCTCTCCACCTCCCCCTATCCCTTGCACCTCTCAGCAAGCTCCTTCCCTCTGCTTCCTCCCCCAGACCACGTTCTGTCATCCACCTGCTCACGCTCGTTAGGTATGTCACATACTGCTTTCCCTTGTCTCTCTTTCCCTCTATTTAACTCGTGAGTATCAGATTCTCCAATCCCTCCTTCCTCATTGTGTGTCCCAGAAACTTTCTGATGTTAAGTCTTCCCCTTGTTTGTAACCTCTCTAAGACCTCATTCTTGCTCACATGCTTGGTCCATGATATCCTTAGCATCCTTCTGTAGAACCACATCTCAGTCATCCCAAGTCTCTTCATCTTTGAGGAAATCATCCAACATTCACTGCGGTAAAGAAGAACAGATGTCACATAACTGTTCAGTATCCTTTTCTTTGCTACAACTAAATAATTTAAATTAAACCATTCCCTCTTCATCACTTGACCAAACTTAGAATCATAAACAATTGAAATTTCTAGAGCACATGAGGAGGAAAGTGGGCTTGGAGAATCTGACACATATTGAAGGTGAGAGAGATTAAAGCAGGGAATAACCTTTTTATTCATTTTTAAATCATTTCACCCCAACCAAAGCAATAAAGCCCTAAGTCACACAGAAATGGATATATCTGTTTCTTTTTAATTAAATGTTTAAAATATTTTCTTAAAATAGAACACAAAAATAGAGATATCAATGATGTAAGCAGTTTCAAATTTGACATTTGTAAATAAAAACAAAGTATCAATAACTCTTTAAAAAGTCAGGGATCGATTTGACATGTATAATAAATAGGACCTCCTTCTAAATTGATTAAAAAGAATTATATATATTTTTAGTTCTAACAAATGTTGTGGCTTAATGAAGAACTAATGAATGCTAATCTACAAAAATTATCCCTCCCTCACCAACAATTTTTACCTATTTTTTTTTTTTTTTTTTTTTTACAAACAGACAAGTCAATTTATACAGTGCCTTGGAGCAATGGACTGAGAATCATATGTTTGGGACCTTTACTTATTTACAGCATATGTAATTAAGCTTCCGAGTTGCCGTAAGATTTTCTCCTTTGTAATTTGCCTGTTCATGCCTGAAATGTAAACAAAAGCAATTTGTGTATAAAAGCCAGTGTCTATTGTGTTGTAATTTTTTTTTTTTTTTTACACATCATTTCATCCTAAGCAAGGCAATAAAGCCACTAAGACACAAGTAGATATTGAGTGTTAAAAAAAATAGGAAAATAAGGAAACATTATTAATGGGAACAATAAAAGAAGAGGAATTAAGACAACAAAAGATAACAATTGATATTACATTTCAATTTTTTAAGATCTTAGTTGACTGGAATGCAAGAGAGTTCCACAAATGAGAAGTGCAACAGAATTGTTAGCATAGAATATATGGTTACATCTAGCTCTTTCAAAATAAAATGATGAAACCTAACTGCCAATGTAGTACTGCACTTATATTTGTAAAGTTGAGGTATCAAAGAGGAAAATTCGTTAGAACAATTACCATGAAAATATTTATAGAAAAGATACAAGGGATATATATTATGGCGGTGGGAAAGTGACCAAAGCCGAGATGCCAGATCAAGACCAATAATATTGCAGATTCTTTGTATTTTATCAAGAATTTCTAAAAACATTGCATAAGCACCATATCAGATTTGGCAGCAATATTCAATGCATGGACAAATAGCAGACTTATGTGTCAGACAGATTCTAATACATAAAACATATCATGCTGTGTTTTTCTTTGTATCTAAGAATGTATTCACCTTTCATAGTCTGTTAATGTAACTGCAAAAATATATCCAAGTAAAAATGGTATAATTTAAATGCTGCTCAGCAGAAATAGTTAGGTACCAAAATCTTTACAGGAATGATCATAGACTACTTTTTATACAGTTTTTAAAGCAAATTGCTATAATTCAAATATATTCTTTACTTTTATATAATAAAAATTTTCACTGCTGTTGTTAAAATTTCTTAATGTTGATGTATACATAGGTTTTCAAAACACAGTGAAATGTCAGTCTCTAACATTTGTGTTATAAACTAACTAGCACTTAGTGCTACTTCCAAATTCCAGTGTAGAGATACAGTAGCATACAATATAACCTACTTTATGAATCTTAGTGTTGGGAGTGTAGTTTAGTGTAGTGTGTCTTGCAGAGTACCCAATCAAAACCAAAATGGTGGCAACCATGTGAAATCTGTCAGTAGCTATATCATTTATTTTCAGGAAATGACAATTTCCTATTTTCTCAAAAATGGGCCATAACTGCCAGGCAACAATGCTATGACAGTGTAGCAGTGAAAGTGTCTAAATTGGTTTTAGATTATTTAATGCCAATTCTTTTGTCCAAAAATCAACTTCAAATGCATTATGATGAATTTCAACCAGCAGAAAAATTTTAAACTTTGTAATGAAAACAAATCTTTAAAAAAAAAAAAAAATCAAGTGGTCTTTATAGAAATAAAAAGAAAGTTTGATTAATGATTACTTTATAACGCAACAGTCATCAGCATTGGTTGAAGTGTTATCATGAAGCTGAAAAAAAAAAAAAAAAAAAAAAAACAAAAACAAAAAAAAAAATGGCTGGCAAGGTTTGTTCAAAAAGGAAAATTAGAATGGCTGTTTTCAACTGACAAATTTATTTATTAAGTCAAGTACAATTTTTTCAGTCTGAACTACTTCGTTCCAACATTCAGGGGAGGTGTGTAGCCACTTCATCAATTGCTAAATTAAGCTGCTTGTGAAAATATAACAGTCCCCCCACCTCTATTAAAACAGCAGCTCTTATGACAATTTGTTTCCAGGTAGGATTTGCTTGACTTACCTCAGCAATATGAGGCTCGTGATTGAGGATTTCTAATCAACCTACTTTGAACAATTGACTACTTCATACAAGTAGTTCCACTAACACTAATGAAAGTTTCTTTCCTTTAACTTCATTTTTTCAGACAGGCTTAATCCTAGAACACTAACCATTGGTATATAGTACCCAGCACAAATTTTCCTGTTTTTAATTACAATTTTCAGTACCTGATTTTCTTACCTAAATAATGCTTTTCGGTTCCTATTAATGTTAACTCAAAGTACAAAGTTTGAAGTGCCTGCATGTAAAATATTTCAAATAAAGATTTATATTTAATATTTTTTTGATATTTTCAAAATCGGGTATGATGTACTCATGGTTAGTAGTGGTGTAACTTTAATTGATGGTTAGTGTTCTAGGGTTAAAACACTTTTTCTGAATCTGTGAAGCAATAATCTTACTAGTTGACCTATTAGACAACTAATATTAAATTTATTTTAGCTATATGGAATTTTAGAAATAATCATCTCATTAAAACTAGACTTTTCAAATTTTAATTTTTTTTTTTTTTTATAAAAAAAATGGTGTAAGATAGACAGAAAGAGAAAATTAATTTTATAATAAAAATGAATAAGCTATACTGATTACTCCAGGAGGCACCAAACAAATTTAAACGTATTTACATTTAAAACAGTGGTTTTTCAACCTTTTTGGCCCTATGCACCCTTTTTACCATAAGTCAAAATGTCACCCATTCCTTCCAAGAATGTCCCATGGAAAAGGCACATTCCAAATATGTATATATTACTGAAAATCTTCATTCTTTTCCATATTAGTACATATGCATTTACATGGATTATTTTTATAGAGGACTTTTACAAATTTAATAGCAATAGAAAATTTTTTATGGATTTTTAAACATATATATATGTGTGTGTGTGTGTGTGTGTGTGTGTGTGTAATATATTATATACATTATTATTTATATATTATATGTTGTCTGACGATCGCAAAAGCGTGAAACCCAGGTCACAAACTCACATCAATCCAAATTAATATATATATATATATATATATATATATATATATATATACATACACACACACACTTCTGATAAGGGTGGGAGAGTGAATACATTTATATTAATTTATTTTAATAACTAATTATTAAATAAAAAAAAAAAACTGTTCAATACAATGTCAAGGTATTAATTCAATAAAAAAATTCTGTAAGTAAAAAACAAGAAAAAAAAAAGATCCCACCCCAAATAGAAACCAATTTAAAAATCCATTTTCACCATTACACTAATGGAAAAATAAAGTTTAATGCATCACATATTGGCTCAATAAGTTAATGTGTAAAGAATATATACTACAAATACATTTTTTTTTTTAATTTTACAACTAAAAGTTTGAAAAAAAAAAAAAAAAAAAAAAAAAAAAAATTAATTTTTTTTTTAGTATGTGCATAACTAACAGTTAACAAAAAAAAACATAAATAAAGAAGACCGAGACAGATGTTTCCATAAACAGCTGTCTCCCCATCAGTTCACAAGTAAAATCCATTTGACTTTGATAAAAACTTATGGTTACTTAAAGCGTCAAATTTTCTTTCAAATGCAGCTCAATAACAACAAACATCTCAGCTGGTATATACATTGTAACTCAGCATATAAAACAATTTTAAGAAACATAAAATGAAACAAAATTCTCTTATTTATAGATATTTACCGAGATATAGATTAAAATAAATTTTATCTGTTGGTTTGAAAGAAAAGATAAAAATAGGCAAAAATCAGTTACTTCTTTTTTGTTAACTAAATCCTAACATACCTTCAACAATGGTGTTGATTTTAGACATGTATAATTAAATAAATAATATAATGTAATAAAATCTTTAACTTAAAAGAATTCTCTTTAGTTTAAAATTTACAAAAAAAAAAAAAAAAATGTATGTGGGGATCATGTAATTTTGGCAGTTGAGAGATTTCTTCTACGACATGTTTTCTAAATGGAATGACAAAGCAAAAAAAAAAAAAAAACTTGGGAGATTATTAAACCACAAATTGAATTAGAAACAAAAAGAAAAACTACTGAACTGTTACATAACATTGGTCCTCCTATATGGCAGTAAATGCTGGACAATCTGCTCAGAGATGAAGAAGAGACTTGAAGCAACAGAAATATAGTTCTACAGAAGGATACTGAGAATACCATGGACCAAACATATGAGCAATGACTAATACTTAATATCAGAAAGAGAAATTCCTAATGCACATAATGAGGAAAGAGAGCTTGAAAAATACTCACAGCAAGTAAGAGGGACAAAGGAAAGGAAATGTGGAGAGCCATGAATAAAAAATTATATTGTCTGGTTGATTTTACAAGATGTCAACCCTTGTTGGGTTTTGATATGAAAGAACATTTTTTTTTGTTTTAACTCTATGATCAGAAGTCTTTGCAAACATTAATTTCATTTGTTTGCTAAAACAATTTTTCATCAGAAATTAACTATTTATTTTTATAAGATCCACAAAATTCTTGAAATAGGGGAAGCTTACTAATTATTTTCAGAGATAAATAATTTTCATATAGGCAGCAGAAATATTATTACAACTGTTTATACGTGACTTTTACAAAGTTATTCATAAAGCAAATACAATTATATGACCACCCATGATCATCTCACCAACTGTAGTATCTTAGTCATACACCAAGCAAAATACTAAGAAACAGGAGAATTTCATTAGGAACAAAGAGACATGAACTGTTATACAATATCAGTCCTCTTGCAGGATAGTAAATACTGGACAATCTCCTCACAAATGAAAGAATAAATTGGAGACAACAGAAATCTGAATCTACAGAAGGATGCTGAGAATTCCATGGATGGAGAAAGTAAGTAACGAGGAAGTTTTAAGGAAAACAGTAACAAACCTTTCCCCAACATAACATAGCTTAACTATGTCTTTTTTTGTAAATATTTTCATAGTAATTGTTCTGATGAGCTTTCTTCTTTGGTACATTGACTTTACAAATTTAAATGTAGTACTAGATTGGCAGCTAGGTCTCATCATTTTACAGTTGAAATTGCTAGATGTAACCATAAGTTCTATGCTAACAGTTCCTTCTCTTGCACTTCTAACTTGTGGAATTCTCTTCTGGTTTCTTACTTTCCAATCAATTTTGTTCTTCGAAAATTTAAATGCAATGCCAATCATTATCTTTTGTTTTCTTAATTCCTATTCTTTTATTGTTCTCTTTCCTAAGTAATGTTTTTCTTTTTCTCATAACACTCAGTAACTCTTTGTATCATAGTGGCTTCATTGCCTTGCTTGGGGTGAAATGATTTAAAACAAAAGAAAAGTTAAGCAGTCATTCTGCCACTCCTCTTCGATTTTCAATACCATATTTTGTTTTTTAATAATCAAGTAAATATTTTAGTTATTAACTAATCCATCCCATCCCATCGATGATAGTGAATCAACAGTAAAGCCATGAAATGAACAATTCCTAAATTTTACTCTATTTATTCTTTTCTCCATAGCAACTGTCACAAAACTAGGAACCATCTAGACAGACAAGAAACTCTGCCTAAACCAAAGATCAGTTTGTTGCATGCATTAACCATCGAGATCTTTCTGTCTGCCTGCAAATCGTTGATATTAACAAGAGAATTACAGCAAAGCATCCAAGCATTAGAAATGAGATGTCACAAAACCATTCTAGACATCTCGTACACACATCTCAAATGACACAGTGCTAGACTCCATCACAGAAGAAACAGGACCATTGGAAAACCTCATAACCCCCGGTGAGGATAGAAAATTGAAATTGTATGGACACGTTATAAGAGCCAATAATCTTTCCATTGCCATCCCACAAGTTATCACCTTGGGCAAAAGAAGATTTTTTTTTTTAAGGCAATCCATCCCAATCAAGGCAGGAGTGACACTAGCACACAAGGGGTTACAGAGGATCGAGAACAAGAGTAAAGAGGTGTGTTTGAAGAAAAGATACAGAAAAGGACAGGGAACATGCTTAGGGTGTCAGATGTCGATTCACATTACACTTGAATATTTGAAGATTATAGTCATCAGGGAAGCAAGTAAGGGGAAGGGAGTTCTACAGATGAGAAGTGCAGGAGAAGAAGTGGTTTGAGAAGAGATGGTTACTTTTAACCATTTTGACAGTGAAAGGGTGTGACCAAGATGTCAGCCTGGTAGCTCATTTAAATTCATGTTTTTTTTTTTAAGCATTTCACCCCAAGCAAGGCGGGAAGCCACCAGGACGCAAGGGGTTACAGAAGATTTGGAGCAAGATCAGATAGGAGTGATAGAGGAAAGGCTGAGGAGAAGGATAGTGGATAGATCAAGGTAACTGGAGATGTCAATTGACATTACATTTGAATAGTTGGAGATTATAGCTCTCAGGGAAACTGGAATAGGGAAGGGAGTTCCACAGGCGAGAGGTGCGAGATATGAAGCTATTGGAGTAGAAGAGACGGCTACATTTAATAGTTTTGACAGTGAAAGGGTGAGAGCGGGATGCCAGCCATGAAAGTATTTGTAAAAAAGACAGAGAGAGGCAACAGCGTGTCTGTGAGAGAGCGACTGTAGACGAGATGCCAGAACAGGGCCAATTATATTGCATACTTGCCTCTGAAGCTTATCAAGAACCCTGAGGCAAACAGAAGGTGCACCAGACCATATATGGCAGCAATACTCCATGCAAGGGTGATTTGTTGATTTGTAGATCTGAAGGATCAATTCTGGGGAGAAAAATTTCCTGGCATGGCACAGGGAGCCAACTTTCCTTGCGGTGGACAAAGCAATTGACTCAATGTATTTGTTCCATCTCAGGTCAGCAGTCAACGTGAGACTGAGCAGCCGCAGAGAGGTGCTCTCGAGAAGTTAAGCATCAGACATTCTAATGGAGGGCAGGGAAGGATCTCTGTGGTGATCCGGGAAACAGCGAAAGTAGCTCGTCAGAACAGTTGATGAGGCAAACAGAATGAAACAGACTCATAGGAATACTGATATGTCTCGGAAAGGGATATATTTGATCGAAGTAGCTAAGTGATTTTGGCTACTGTAACCAAGTAGTACATGGTAGCAGTAATCGACTGGTAAATCATAGTAAAACAGGGTAATAGGTGTAGAAATAATAAGATAGCCAATGGGGCGTCCAGTTAATCAGTCATAGACTTAAACTGTCGTACCTACACATCCGTCTGTATTTATGACGGACACCAGCCCATCTTATTCCAGTGAGGGAGAACACAGGTGTATGCATATTCCATTATATCAAATACCAAGAAGAGAAAGTTGAAATGGTATGAATACGTTATAAGAGCCAATAATCTTGCCAATGCCATCCTACAAGGTATCATTTTGGGTAAAAGAAGATAAGGCAGTCAGAAGTAAACAGACTCATTGGAATACCATCATCAAGAAGAGGAAGTTGAAATGGTATGAATATGTCATAATAGCCAATAATCTTTCTACTACCATCCTGCAAGGCAAAAGAGGAGGCAGACAAAAAAATGGGCTAACAATGAACTGAGCTGACTAGAAGATCATTCATAGAGAGTAAGACATTGGCATACAACTGAGACATATGAAGGGAGTTGGTCAGGTGCTCAGCTGTACAACAATTCTATGACCACAGCTAATCATGGGATTGATGATGAAGTTTCCCTTAATGATAATCATAAAGTGTAAGAGTAATGCAAGAGAATATTCACATCTGAGTTGAAGACATGTTATTAATTTTACTGTGAGAGTGTCACAGGTTGTGAAACAACAATTGTTATCTTAATTTGATAAGACAATATAATATACTGTCAATTGTCACATGTTTCATTTTGTTCCAAGTACTCTGTGTTCATTTTAATTATACATGTTAACAATCATTCTTACCTGTTTTTCTCAACAAGACTAGGATCTATAGCAGTTAACAAAGAAAGCTGGTTCATGAAAGAAATAATACTTATCTTCTATATAAAAATCAGTCTATATCTACACTTATCCAAGATGTCCTGAAGAATTTTCTTTAAATTTAAATACTGCTAACACCTGAAAGACAATACAAGTAAAAAATTTGGGATACCAGATTGACATGAAAACAGAAATTAGCCATACAATACTATACCAATAACCATTTTTATCATTTTCCCTCCAAGCAAGGTGGTAATGCCACTAGTATGAAGTGTGT
>CAHIKZ030001664.1:45000-105000 GCA_903632075.3 Acanthosepion pharaonis | reverse complement strand
ACTCTGGTTCTGATTGAAGCATTCTGAGAGGCATTTTGAAGCAGGCAAACTGAACATTCTAAAGAGGATTCATTATCCCTTATTTGCATGGTGGATCTGGCAGCAACAGTTTTGCAACGTAGGCAAGTTCTTTTCTTTGGTGGCATGTCTTAGGCAAGTATGAATTATCAAATGAAATGTGTGGACAAATACCAGAAGAAAACGCCTTTAAGCTACAGGGATCACTAAGCTCGATTAACTTTAGGAAAGGTTGGAAAAATAAATGTTGAGTAATAAAAAAGCAAACTTACTTATTGCTACATTGAATGCAATGCAATAACGGACACAACAATAAAAAATAATTTAAGTTGGGAATGGCTATAAACGACAATGAAAGCAATAGCTAAATGTTGAGGTAACAGGACATCACTTATATCTTGCACCTGTAAAACTTATTTTAGGTTTGCTACAATTGAGCAGTTGTTTCACAGGAAAAATGATGAAAGCAGAATGTTCCTGACAAAACTTATCTTGCTTGAGGCATCATCAACCCCACCTCCAAAAAATGTTATTTTGCATACCTGTTGCCTCATACAGCCATGAATTGAACACCCCTGCAAATGCTATATGACTGTCTCTTCATTGCGCATCTCTAAATTGATTGTACACTCTTTTTTTTTTTTTACAGACATTAAATTTTGCATTTGATTTTTGTGCAAAGTGTAAAAAATCAGTTTTTTGATTTTTCAACTTCAAGGTTGTAATTTTTTCCAGTCAATTTGGACTCAAAACTGGCACTGAAGAATTATCTATCAAACAAAAAAAATTTCATCAAAATTGGATGAAAACTGTGGGAACACAAACAACATCCGATCACAAACACACATATTTTGAGAATTATAGATATAATTTAAACTATTTATTTTTATTAAAGTTTTTATTAAAGATATATTCCAAGAACAAATAATAAATGGTAAAATATTGCAAAGTGTTATAATGGACAGGAAGTAGTGGAGAGCCATTGTCACCAACAATTTGGACTCAAAACTGGCACTGAAAAATTACCTATCAAACAAAAAAATTTAATCAAAATTGGATGAAAACTATGGAAACGCATAAACAACATCCAATCACAAACACACATATTTTGAGAATCTTATAAAACGTGTGTGTGTGTGTGTGTGTGTGTGTGTTGGATCGGATTTCCTACATTTTTCAACAGATTTCAACAAAACTTCACAGGACTGCATAAAATTACCTTGCGGTGGTTCTGACAGCGCCAAAAATTGGAAAAACAATTGTTTTTGTATAAAATCAATTTGAAAACATGATAAAACACGATTCTAACACCAGAATGAAAGGGGGACAACTCATATCGAGTTATACTTATAAAAAACCCAAGTTTGTTGTTTGTGTGTGTGTGTGTGTGTGTGTGTTTCTTTATATATAGGATCGGATTTCCTACATTTTCAAAAGATTTCAACAAAACTTCACTTTTTTTTTGGCAGGTAGTGTTTCTTATTCTTTTGCACACTTTTCTTTATTTTTTACATTCAGAATGCTTTAAAAATTCCATTTACAAGACAATTGTTTATAATAAAATTCTATTCAATCGATAACGATTGAAAACAATGTTTTTGTTTGGAGTTTGGGTTTGACTAATTTGTAAAAAAAAAAAAGCAAAAAAAAAAACATTAATTAAGACATGCGTGTGTCAACCTTAAACAATAAATCTTTGTCAATTTTATTTTTCAGTCTTTATGATGGTCGATACTTGATCTATCTCTTACTGTTAAATCCCTGGGCAACGCCAGGCTCTACTGCTAGTTATAGATAAAGGTTTCAACTATTACCACTGAAGAATTAGTATGAAATAATTTTGTTTTAGTCAAATTTTAAATCTTGCAAGCAGCATACCATATATGATGTTATAACATCTATCAATCTATTTATATTGCTAAAAGGTAATGGTAATATTAGCTATTTCTTTATAAGGAAACAGTCAGCTTTCATTGACTGAGCAGCAAATGCTCCTGTCAATTTATCAAATCTTTCTATCAAAAAATTTCTCCAGTTCACCGTTATTGCTTTTTCCAGTATTTATAGGGGTTTCCTTCCTAACCTTTTGTTTGAAGTAGTGTAGAATGTCAACATCTTGATTATTTCATTATTTTCTCTTCAAGTTACATGTGATACCCATTTTAGTTACTAATGCTGTTTTAAAACTTCAAGTAAAATAATAAATGATATTAATAATAATTTTGATGTTCTAATATTTAATATCACAGTATTATACAGTTAGGCAAGGTACAAATATTGATAATGTTTATCAAATGTCAAAGACTAACAAACTAGATGTCTAAAAAATAATTAAAAAAACCTGAAAGTATTTGGTAAGAGAGAGGCACAAGAAGGGGATAAACAAAAAAAAAAAAAAAAAAAAAAAAAAAAAAAAGGTGGGTGGTGACTCTTAAATGTCTGGTGAGTTTTTACCTTTTTTGGGACACTCAGATTAAAAGCATTTGAACAATGATTGTATGGGATAGAAACAAAATATTCAAAACCAAGAAAGTCACATCCATGTATTTAATATTGCTTCCACATATTGTCTGGTGCTTCTACTATATATTTTGAGATTCTTGATAAAATCCAAAGAATCTGCAATGTTATTGGTCCTGACCTGGCATCTTGGCTTCAGACACTTTCCCACAGCTGTAACATAGCTTCCCTGTACTTTTTCTATAAATATTTTCATGACACTTCATGAAAAGCTTTCCTTTTTGGTACCTAAACTTTACATATCAATGTACAGACCCAGCTACACATAATCAATTTAAACAACAGGTGTTAACTTGGTGGTTAAATCCAAGTCAGGCTAAAAAGAAGCAAAAAATTAATAAAACGAAACTGATAATCTGTAAGTAAATAGAAAAATAAATCATTAAAAAAGTTCACCTGAAAATGTGCAGGTTTTTCTTATACGAAAACTAGCAGTAGAGCCCGGCGTTGCCCGGGGATGTAACAGTAAGAGATAGATCAAGTATCGACCATCATAAAGACTGAAAAATAAAATTGACAAAGATTATTGTTTAAGGTTGACGGACATGCATGTCTTAATTAGTTTTTTTTACTAATTGGTCAAACCCAAACTCAAACAAAAACATTGTTTTCAATCGTTATGAGTCTATCGATTGAATAGAATTTTATTATAAACAATTGTCTTGTAAGTTGAATTTTTAAAGCATTCTGAATGTAAAAATAAAGAAAAAAGTGTGCAAGACAATAAGAAACACTACCTGCCAAAAAAAAAAGTGAAGTTTTGTTGAAATCGGTTGAAAAATGTAGGAAATCCGATCCCATAAATGAACACACTCACACACACAAACAACCTGGGTTTTATAAGTATAACTCTATATGAGTTGTCCCCCTTCCATTCTCGCAATGCCTCTTAATCGTGTTTTCAAATTGATTTCGTGCAAAAACAATTGTGTTTTTCCAATTTTTGGCACTGTTAAAACCACCACAATGTAATTTTACATAGTCCTGTGAAGTTTTGTTGAAATCGGTTGAAAAATGTAGGAAATCTGATCCAATATATAAACGTACACACACACAATCTGCGTTTTATAATAAGTAAGATATTAGACAAAAACAAGGCCTGATAAAAAAAGTATCAGGACTAGTGCTATAAAAAGAAAACTACAGCACATATCAATTTGGTATTTAATCTCCTTTGAAATAGTCGCCTTCTGAAGCTACACATTTTATCCAGCATCATTTCCATTGATAAAAGCATTCCTAGAACCCCTTTCTTGGGATAGCGAGCAATTGCCTCATCACATTCTCTTGGATGTCCTCAAGTTGTTCCTTTCAAGTTGAATTTGATTTTTAAAGAGGAAAAAGTTGCAAGGAACAAGATCTAGGGAAAGCACTGGTATAAACATTGGAAGTGATGCGAATGCGAGACAAGTCATGGCCATTGATGGATCCTTTGCTGTGTGGTGAAAAAAATCACATTCTACACACTCTCCTTCCAAGCACTGGTATAAACATTGGAAGTGATGCGAATGTGAGACAAGTCATGGCCATTGATGGAACCTTTGCCGTGTGGTAAAAAAAAATCACATTCTACACACTCCTTCCAAGCACTGGTATAAACATCAGAAGTGAGTGGGAACATTAAACTTAGTATGTATGTGTTACAGAGTCCAAGATTAATCTATGACAAACTGCTTCACTCCACATACTTTACTATAGCAACAGTCCCTCATATAAGCATAATTCATGTATATCTCATTTTATTGTGAATCTTTTTTAGTTTCTGTGCTGTTTGAAGCTTGAAATAAATGCTGCTATTATTCAAACAGCGTAAAAACTATATCTTAAACAGTCAAACATGAAAATAATAACACCTAAAAATCCCCACATCTTGAAAATGGCTAAAGAAATAACTGAAAGTACTTGGGACAATGGATGATATGGGCAATTTTGACACTCCCTTACCACCACCAAATAGAAAAATGTTAGAGTTGGAAAAATTAAATTTAAAAAAAAAAAAAAAAAAAAAAAACAGAAAAAAAACAGAAAAAAAACACAATTTTCCTTGTCTGTCATATATATATATATATATAAGAAATATAGTTTTAAGGTGTGCTATATTTATGGGATAAAGTGCTCAATATCAGAGATAGAGTGTATGTAAATATAAATATAAAAGTGAACACTTAGAGGCGACTGGCTGTTTCATGCTAGATGGAATCGTCAGGCCGTGTATATATATATATATATATATATATATATAGAGAGAGAGAGAGAGCAGTATATAGATATACACATGCTTTTAAAAAGTAACTCAGGACATTTACATAAACCTCCAGTAACTAGACTGACAATAATTAGTTTATATTTATAGAAAATACACACACAAATAATATGAAGAACATGATGATCTGCTAAGTGGTTTCAGTTTTTAATGGACACAAAGTTTCTTCAAAGTAGAAGATTGCTTCATCATGGGAAGTGCTCTTAAAATTCTTTTACACCAAAACTTTTCGAATTTGTTAAGACTTGACCTTATTGCAATGCAATTTTAACAAGTGCTGAAGCAACTTGTTTTAAAATTGGTGAATATTCCAGCCATAATTTTTTTCATTTTCCTTTTATTTTCTTGTTTTAATAACATATACTTTCTCACTAAGTATTATAAGGAAGCCAAACCAAAATCTATATTGAAAACGGGGGGGGGGACTCCAAGAAACAGAATTCCCAAACGTGAACTGAAATTAAGGAAAATTTTAAATGGAAAATCAGTCCCTCTACTTTAATATTAAATATTATTGAGTGGGATGGATTGGACAGGAGTCGCTGTATTATATCATATATGCCATCTAATAGTGTTCTTATTTTCAAAACATTTTTATTTGTTCCTTATTAATTATATTTGGCAGCATAAAAGATGCATGGTCATATTAAACAACTCCACTTCAGCAGAGTATATTCAGAAAAAGTTTTGGTCTATTGTTTAATGGTATATCCAAATGTTAGAAAAACTTCATCGAGATTACCTATTTGACCAAAGTTCCAAACAAGTTTCCTTTCATGCGTTTATAACAAATCTATGAAATTTCTTTATAATCAGCCAGCATCTTTTATGCAACAGACGCTCTTGTATGCACTGAAACTCAAACACTAATTCTTGCTTATTACTTACTGTGAGGAACAAGAAGATACACCGCAAAGCAAATTTGCTTGGCGTGTCAGGTCTTGTTGAAAGATTGCGACCACCTTTAAAAGTGAAATGGAATATTCTAAAATTCCTATCTTGCGTGCAGATGTACAATGAAAAAAAAACTAAGAATTCAAACCAGTTTGAATTAATAAAATAGGAAGTCACGTGCAAATGAGAATTGAGTGTCATAGGTAAATATTAGCTCTCCACCCCAATGCAGGCATAAATAGCAAGTCTGTGTGGGGAAGAAGAAAAAAAACTTTAGTTGGCATGATGTCATACAGACAAACGAGAACGTGGGAGAAGGAAGAGGTTTGTTATCGCAAATGACTGGTGAACTAAATTAACAACACTTACCCTCATACAACATTATACATTAAACCTCTACCTTGAATGGCTCTTGGGCCTTGTATTAGGTGAACATTAGCTCTATCTCTGATATTGAGCGCTTTCTAATAAGTACCACGAATATAATATATATATATATATATATATAGATATTTACACACACACACTTTTCACATATATATATATATATATATATATATATATATATATATATATTTTTTTCTTCTTTTATTTTACATTTATTAAATAAAGAATTAGTCAAGCAATATTAATACAGAATTTCTATTTTATATCTGTTGTTTTTAGCGTAAAAAGTAATTAGTAAAATGTTGATTAATGATAGGAATGTATTGAGGCATATTTAGGTATGATGGATTAGCTTCTACTGACAAATAAACATTACTTTGTTATAATACCTTTCACAGCAATAATAGTAATAATAATGCTATTTGAGTAAATAAAATTATGGAGTTGGGCAATCACTTCCATCATATCTAAGTTAAAATTATAACCTAAAGCAGTAAGGGTTGACGAATAAAATTAGCCTACAGAAAGCCTCTACTTTATATTGCAAGATGTAAGGTGATCTTATGACATATTTCTTGGAAAAAAAAGTTCACCTTATAGGCATTAAAAACAGGACTTCATGGAAATAATTTAACGCCAGCTAGACTTATTTGGTTTCAATGACACCCTTTATCAAAAGACATTTTTTTTTCTTTTTCTATGTGCCATAACTTTTCAAGGACATGGGTGATCATCTTTCCTTACATATTACTGTCTTTAGCTACTTTATCACCCCCACCAAGACAACATCTTTAAGGTACTTGTCTTGCCATCCATTCACTCACTGGTATTTGCTGTTTATCCATGCTATTCTTGCCTCTAATTTGTCTTGTGAGTGCTAAATTCTCTAAGGCTTCTTTCCTTATGTGTCCTAAAAAATTCAGCTGTCTGAAAATCTTTTAAGATACATGAGGAAAAATATCTTTGTTTGAAACATACTTTCTCTATTGAATTACAAACATTTGTCAATATAACCACATCTGTCACTAAGTCTTTTCGTCTGTGAGGAAATTGCCTAACATTCACTGCTATATAGGAGAAAAGACATTACATCACAATCCAGTAACTTTTTTTTTGTTTCTAAGGGCATTTTTCAATCACTTTATACTTTGCTCAGTTTCTGAAAGGCATCTTTTTCTATTTTTGTACGTGTTCAAATTTCTGTATCACACTTTATGCTGCCTATTATGATACTACCCAGAGAAATTTCTGCTCGATTTTCATGTTCCTGATACTTAATTTGCCCTTTGGGCTGCTCCTTTTGATGACGATCATATATTGTATTTTAATGGTTAGTCCTTCCCTCTTGCTTTCTTCAACTGCCTTCTCTGTTTCTTTTTTCAGTTTTCTTTTTAAATTTGTCATCAACACTTATTTGTGTAATATGTATTGTAGCAGTTATGTACACCAGTGATAAATTCTTGTTGGGTTTCTCATTCTCTTACAACATCCTGTTGTACAAGTTAAATAAATTCCGTGAGAAAAGACATCCTTGTTGCAATCCTTTATTTTTGTGCATTCACTTGTTCTCCATCCTGTGCAAACTGTTTGCTCCCAGTACAGGTTACAGATTATTTGAATATCTTTTTAAAGTAGGGAGGAGGAACATTGGAATAAAGACTGAGTAATTGGAGGACCAACTTTGAATTTCAGTAGAGTTCATTACATTCAGTTACGCGCTAATACTCTTGAGAAAGGTATGAATCTATCTTTTCCTCTCCTAATTATGGGTAAAATAGCAGGACAGACTGGGGTCTATAGCCTTGGGTGGCAACCAGTCTAGGAGAAGGAAACTTTGAATTCAAGCCACCTGCTGCCTTATATTCTGTTTCTTTAGGCAAAGGCTAGAAGAAGGTAACTCCAAAAACAAATCCACCTCTGAGAGGAAGGATAGGGTAACCTCAACATCTCCAGTGCAAAAGGAACCAGCAAGCCATAGCACTATTCTGCCTTGAAAAATCACCCTGAACCTCAATTGTGATATGGAGGGGAGTGGTGACCAGTGGTGCAAAATGTGTTAACTGAGTAAAATGAATTTCAAAGTAGATTGTGTTTTCCCAATTTTTCAAGGAGCTCTCTGTATTTTATCAAATACCTTAGAGTATACATAGGTATAGATCTTTCTAAGCTTCTACTGTTTGCTGATAGCATTCTAACCATAAAAATTTCACTTCTTGTGCAGCTGAATATGGTGTACAGGATTGAAACAGACAAGTTGCTATTGGGCCTAGTTTGTAATGGGAGGAGATAAAGCAATGCTGGGGAAGATGAAAAATTTTCAAGTAAATGAATTTAACACTGTCAAAAAAGAAACAAATTTCAATATCCATAAAAATAACATAGCTCACAAAAGAAGAGAAATTTATATTTACATGTATACAGAGAGTTAAAAAAAGAAAACATTTAGGCGCCCAGCCATATTACACATGTGCATGTAGGATTGTCAATAAATTTAAACAAGGATCATCTGTGAATTTTTCTGAGAGGTTCACCTGTGACTGTTGGTCGACTACAGATGAAATGACCCATATCCACGAATAATAAAGAGTGACTACAAGGTATGTCATCTTATGCAGACATTTCTGTTCAGTTGACACGTAAGTATATTACTGCATATTTCTTACTGATATTTGAAAAGTTCTCTGAAGATTGATTTTCATTTTCTTACAAAAATAGTTTATTTTGCAGAATAGAAAAAAAAAGATTACATTATACATGGCAAGTTGTATTTTTGTATGCTGCAGCATCAGTACAATATTAAAAATAAGTCCCAGTCAGATTCTAAAAAGAGCATTGTCTGTTCTTAATCATATTCAAATAAAAAGATATTTGTCTACACTTTATGTCACAAAATACTGTCATTTTCTAGCAAACATAATAGCAAGAAAGAAAAGAAACAAAGCAGATAATATTTATTATGCAAACAGCTTAACTCAGACAATACAGAACAATGATATAAAAACAAACCAGAACCTTTTTTAGAGAATAGAAAAGATAATTCTACAGAAGTTTGAGAAATAATAGTAATGATAATATTAGCTGTTTCCTTATAAGGAAATATTCAGCATTCATTCACCAAGCAGCCAGTGTTACTTTTGGTTAAAATTTATGAGATGGTTGTCTTAAAAGAATTTTTCAGGAAAATATTTTTCTCAAGTCAAGTAACTATTATTGATCTTTCCAGTATTGATGAAGGTTTCTTTTGTAGGTAAGGGTAACCTAATGGTTAACAGAAAGAAGAATATAATCGATAAAGAAAGTAAGTTCTGGTTAGAACCATTTGTGTTCATTTTGCACTGACACCCTTTATAAAGACATGAACCCACTTCTACCCTTAACTATAAGTAAATATTAAGATCATTGGAATAATTTCCAATTTATAAAGCAGTTCAACTTTGGCAGTGAACAAGCAATATAGCCTCATAAAATATTCACTTGTGATTGAAACTGCAACAATACCATTTTGTGTTGTTTGTAAGAAAAAAAAAAATATATATACATAGGACTTTTATTTCTTATTAATTAATAGAATTTTTTTACAAGTATTTCTTACATCTAATTTCTCTTACATTTTTTTTTATAAAATTTACATATAAAAAGAATTATAAGGAAAACAAACTACAAATAAAGAATAAATCTCAAGTAAGATTTCAACCTGAAACTCTTTTGTCCTGGGTATGATGATAAACTACATCTGGTAGCAAGGCCTCTGATCAAGAGATTGGAGGATTTGAGGAGCATAGAACCATCTCTTAACTGCTGTTGTTCCCGGTAGCACCTGTTAGGGTTCCAGCTATGAGCAAATAATAACCCCCCCCAACAAAATCAATGGTACATTTTTATAGTAAAATTACAATACAACACTAAAAAAGTATAAAATACATTTTTATAATACAATTACCAGTAATACATTATCATAGTGAAATTGCTAACAATACATTTTATGATCTACAAACTTGAAAGCATAAAATTACATACAAATTATTTAGATTTCTGCATAGAGGTTGATTTTTTTTTTTTTGTTACAAAAATAGTTTTATTATAGGTAGAGGAAAAAACACACACATATATATATATATATATATATATATATATATATATATATATATAGAGAGAGAGAGAGAGAGAGATCTTTTTTTTTTTTTTCCTCTACCAATATATATATATATATATATATATATATATATATATATATATATGTGTGTATCCTCCTAGATCAGTTACCGCCCAGGGCTACAGAGCCCAGTTTACTCTGGTAATTAACATCCACCCCACAAAAAAAAATATTTTAATGACCAAACATCAGAATATTGATTTGTAGACCAGACCAGTAACTTTTCAGCATCCTTTCTCATAATTAAAAAAACTTACATGTGAAAACCTTATCATAATAGTAAGAACTTAAGCCATTTTTGACAGCTTGAGTGAACTAGTGCATATATGTATTAAAAACAACAGACATATTGTGTCAATTAATTTTAATGATAAAAAAAAAAATAAATCACACAGCTTATGTTACAACACTCACTAGTTCTATGAAACTCATCAATTGTCTACCTATCCTGATGATGACTTAAGTCAAAAGCTTAGACCATATTTCTTGTACTTTTCTTCCAAAATGAACTTTGGACAATTTCTGACAGAATTTCCTCCTTGTTTAAGAAAGATTATTCGTAATTTGGAAAAGTTGTTCATTAAAATTAATTGACACAAAATATCTTTTATTTTTAATATTTGCCTTAGAGAACACCTGCTGCCTAAGGATACAGAATATATATATATATATATATATATATATATATATATATACACACACACACACACACACCAAGATGTACACAAAGGAATTCTATCTACCAAACTGGTTCTTGATAATGAGTGCAATGGTCGAAAATACTTAAACAAGACAATAACAAAATATGAACTTTGGACAGTTTATCCACAATATCTAGTACAATACTAAACACCTTATTCAAAAACTATAATAAAAAATTTAAACAGACAGATCTTGTCAGTTCTTTTTAATCAAACTTGTTTATATATATATATATATATATATATATATACACACACACACACTTATGTAAATGTCTGCATGCTTTCATATATGACAAGAGAGCTAATGACAGTTCAAGTATATTAACAAAACCATTTTTAGAAATATGTAATTAGCTCTTTCATACAGAGGCTATTCTAAAATGAACACTTTCTCTGTTCAAGATAAAGTTGTATAATGTTAAATACCTCTTATTATCAACATAAAATAATGGAATAGAAACATTAATATTAAGCTACATTGACCAATATGTAATTTTTTTTATATTGCTTTTAAAATGACTAAAATATGAGCAATTGTGCATTTGAAAGTGAGGCAGAAAAATAGACTCACTAGCAAATAAATGACTTTCGACAATGTTACCAAATCCAAGTGCAGAATCAAATATGTAAAAGTTTCAATTTAAATAATTAATAATGTAAAGAAAAATTGCACTTTTTAATATATCGAATTCAAGAACTTTATTAAAAAAAATAAAGAAAAAAAGATATCATTTAAAATCTATATAATTTGATTAAATCTTAAAATCTGTAAAAAAAAAAAAAAAAAAAAAAAAAATGTAACCTTTTAGCAGACAGATTAATTTACTATATTTTTTTTTTTTGAAACACTGAGACATCAAACATTAAAAAAAAAAAAAAAAATCTGACATTTTGCTTGTTGAAAATATATAAAATTTTATAAAGAAATTCTTCTAATTTTACAAAAATACAATAAAATATAATCATCAGAAATTTAAAGCAAGAATTACATCCAAAGCATAAATTTTGGAAAAATCATTCAAAATCTGTCCTATATGTAATGCATTAAATTTGTATGCAAATATAATACATATTAATAGGACAGAGGTGGTACTTGAATTGAAAATTATCAATATCTATAAAACCCCATATCTGTAGACAATTTGCTTCCCTTCTATTTAAGATACCCAACCAAAACTTACATGAAATGTTGTTATCCACATCATCATATGTGAGAAAATAAAGCCAGCAATCTCTCCTTGCACTGAATCCTGCCTGTATTTCATCCTATGATACCCATCTCTTTCAGTTTCTTCATCATTCACCTACTATTATAGGCATTACCTTGACCTACTTTTTCTCTTTCCTGCTTAATATCAAAGAATATATTCCTATTACCGCTTTCTCAAAGCACTTTCTTATTATAGATCTTGTTAGACCAGTAATTATTATCCTTCTCAAGCACCTATTGTGGAAGACATTGACCTTTTCCATGTCTTTGTGACTCTCCAGCACTCAGATTCACACAAAAGTTTTACTACTGTTGCTGCAAATAAAGCCTGATCTTAATTCTAAAATTGCAATGTCTCAATGTCAAGATGCCATTAAGACAGTCTTCAAGGTCCTTTTTGGTGCCATTTTTTTTTTTTTTTTTTTATTTGCTGCTTTTTCTCTGCTTGTAAGCCTTTCAATGTACGTGAAATCTTCAACTCAATTCAATACCACTATATTAATAGTGATCAGGAGTAAAATAGACTCACTATTGAAGTATTGTTGAATATTACCTGAATGGGTTTTTTTGTGGGATGGATGCATTGTTAAAGATTTTCTCACAAAAACTGCTACTTGGAAATTAAATATTAAAAGAAACCATGGATAAAACCTTTTTTTAAAGATTATTTTACTATTATTATTAATATTTGTTTTCTAGTTCAAGTATTTAAGGTGAGGAAACTACTTCACTATCTTTCTTAAATAATGACAGTTCACAGATAAAGAATGACTCAGTCAAGCACCATGATCAGTTTGAAAGGACACTGTACTAAAAATATGAATAAAAAAATAATTTCCCCCAAAAATTATTTACTCAGTAGCATTTAAAAAAAAAAAAAAATATACAGTAAAACCTCAATTTTACATCTTCTGATTGAAATAAAGATTGAATTCATTACAATGGTAATAACCTGCTAAATAAGTTTGCACAGTAAACATTATCAATAAAATGTTATATTGCATAATAAAAAAAGAAATCTATATCACTACTTTACAATATATATTACTTTTATCTATTAGGTGTCTCATAAAAATTACTTCTTTTGAAAGCTGGATGCTTCATTGTGAAAAGAGATTGCCCATTATTCCTGACAGAACATTGATAATTATACATATTTTGGTGGAGAGCTTAATGACTTCTCTAATTGTCAGTCGTTAAATGCTGGCAAGTTCACATTTAAAATTTTGTAAATGCTTCCAATTGTGTATAAAGATTTTATCATCAGGAAGTTTAATGTTAGAGGACTCGTGAAGCAAAAAAATAAAAGGCTGAATTATCAGCTTTGGACATTGATAGTTATAACATTCAATGTCCCAAGCCAATAACTGAAGTATTTTGTCTCCAAGAAGCCAAAAGCAAAAAAAGAACTTTATACTATTATTGGGTTTTGACAGCACAAGCTTTCGAAACAGTAAATACTATAGAAATGGTTTTGCCATCAATACCAACTGGAATAACACCATCCATAGACAAACAATCATAGTATACAACATTGAAGGATGGCATTAAAACAACTCAATAAAATTCCATCATTCTCTGTAAAAACCTTGAAGAACTTAGAAGACCTGCAGCACTTTTGTAAGTTGACACAAAAGTTTAGAGAGGACTGCTAAGAGATACATGATGAAGATGAGAAATCTCACTGATTTACAGTGTCTTTGAGTTGTAACAGCTTTGTTGATGATGATGCAAGTATTTTTTTTTTTTAGATTTTCCCGGAAAACTTTGGTTTAAGTCCGTGTTTTGGAGAATTTGACCACCGAGGTATTATGATTATTTACATTATTTGGACTGTTATCCTCATCTTCATTACCATATTCACAATGTTTCAACTGTTGTACATGCCGGCCTTCTTCAGGAGATTGGAATTTTGATCCGAACCCTTTTATCTCATTCACCGGAGTAGATTGTTCTAGTTTCATGTGCCATGCCTCTTCCAGATGTCTGTTATTTCCCTTTAATTCAACTCTTCAAGTTATTTTTTTATTTATTTTTTTTTGGGGGGGGGGACCACTGCTGTAGCCTGGTATTGAACTCACAACTCTTTAGGTCTAGTCACTAGATCTAACCAATTGAAAAAGTTGTGAGTTTATTACCAGGCTGCAGCAGTGGTGAACCAAAAGAAAAAAAAAAAAAACTTGAGTTAAGTTAAAGGGAAATAACTGAGACATCTGGCAGAGGCATGGCACATAGAACTAGAACAATCTACCCTGGTGGAGGAAATTCAGTTCAAAATTCCAATCATCTGAAGAAGGCCAAATATGGCAATGAAGATGAGAATAACAGTTCGAATAATCTAAATAATTATAAAATAGCATGTAGAAAATTTTCTAAAGTAATATTCTTGACAGCTTTTGACATCGGTATCAGGTTAAAAAAAATTTGGGGGGATAAATCAAGATTTGGATGAACAACAAGAAAACTCTTTTGTTCATTTGAAACTAGATAGGTTTTGAGCAATGGCTTCTGTTGGGGAATAAATTAACCCTATACCAGGTGGGTTAATTAGGAATTGTGAAAAGCTTGTTTTTTTTGGGGGGGGGCACCAACTGAAATGCAAAAGAGCTTCAAATAATGGCTTAAATTGTTTGAAACTTTGCAGTATTATTCTTTTGCCATTTATCTTTTATTTAAAATTTCATTTCACTGTTTTATCTGCAAAAAATAACAGTAAAAAAAAATGTGAGTTTGAAAAGTAAATAAACCAAATTCTTCAATGCAATCACTTCATTTACGAGGTGAAGAATTCATGCTGAATATATTTTGAAATATTTGTGTATATTTATAATTACCTTTAGAATAAAATCGACAAAATATTTTCTTAACAGTCCATTTTTAGTAACATATATAAAATTTTCAAATCAATACCTCAAATAGAAAATAAACAGTACCAATTTAGAGTTGAGCACAGGCAAAAAAAAAAAAAAAAAAAAAAGAACCATCCACCATTACCAAGGATATGGCTAAAAATATATGATAGGACAGGAAACATTTATAAATTTAACATGTTTCACTTTTATTTAACCTTCATCAGAATGTTTTTGGGAAATTAATTATGGAAGTGAATGTTCCGGTACTTTTAGTTCTGTGTTGTTTGTTTTTCATTGGTCAGGCAGACCTAATGCATCAATGTCTTGTGATGTTAATGTGTGCATATGTGTGTTTGGATTCTAATATTTTTGTGTCAGGCTGGTAGTGTCTATGTATATAATTCCTGAAGATGGTGGTGGGATATTGGCATGCCTGTATATTTGTGTATCATATTTCTAGTTGGTCTTGCAGGATTTGGGTAATAATCTATGTGCATGTGGGTGTCTAATGGGCATTTTTATTTTTGTCTGGTAGCATCCGTATGTTGATATGGGGATATTTGGTGTGAAAGGTTTTTTTGTTTGTTTGTTTAGTGGCATATCAACTCTTTATGGGTCATTCAATTTTCTTAGGAGCATTAGTAATTGTTACAAAAATGTATTGCTGGTAATTTTTGTTTTAGTATGAAAATGTATTGCTGGTATTTTATTATAAAAATCTATTTTTATACATTAAGAGTGTTTTGACCCCAGTTTTTTTTTTGGGGGGGGGGTCATTATTCGCCCATAGCTGGGACTCTAACAGGTGCTACCACCCTGGGTTAGGGCAAACCGGGGAACAGCAGTAATTAAGAAGTGGTTCCATGCTCCTCAAAACCTCCTGATCAGAGGCATTACTGCCAGATGTAGCTTATCATCACACCCAGGACACTGGTGTGGAAGTGAGACTTATAAAAATATATTAGCAGCACATTGGATTTTGTGTTGCTTGAAAGACCTAAAACAATATTCAGCTTAATTTACAAACGTATCGAAGTGTTATATTCCATGCTAATAGGAATATATACTTGAAAAACAAGGTGGATAAAATAAGTAAAGGTTTCTTGTAAAAAAACAGTACAATAAGAATAAAGGTAACAGTTATGCACAAGGTCATCGCAAGTCAATCCAGTACTGGAAGGTCGGTAATTCTTGCGTACATCTGAGTTGTACTCAACAGATTCCAACTAGTCTCTGTAGTTCGTTGACTTACAGATACATATAGGTAGTTACTACCTATTGTATAGTCACATGGGGGTGACAGGTTATTCCATTACATCACAAAGTAAACAAGACCAAGCAGATTAGAAGTGTACAACATTATAGTTGTAGTTTTATAGTTTTGCTTTATGGCATATCAACCTCAATGTATTATTTAATGACAAGATTTTTATTACTGGTAATATTTTTTTTTTTAAATGTATAGCTGATAATTTTTTTTTTTCAAAAATTTATTGCTGGTAATAATTTTTCACAAAGTATTTCTGGTATTAAAACCTATTTTTACACTTTCAGTGTTTTGACTAGAGTTTAGGGCTTAACAGTAACTATTTTTATCCATAGCTGGGACCCTAACAGTTGCTACTACCCCAGGTCAGGGTGGACCTGAGAACACCAGCAATTAAGAGGTGGTTCCATGCTCCTCAAAACCTACTGATCTGAGTCCTTGCTGTTGGACATAGTTTATCGTCATAGCCAAGACAGAACAATACTTCTGAGCTGAAGATTACAGAGGCTTTTTGCACTCTGATGAGTCTTAGACAATTTGTTCCTTTTTTTTTTTTTTTTTTTTTAAGTACAGTACTGACTTGTTGAATGATGATTAAGCAATAGAGAGAATTCTGGTTGTGAAATTCCCATCAACCTTCTGAATAACAAACAATTACTGCATCCTTTCAGGTGTCAGTAAACAAAAAGATTGCTTGACAGAAGAGAAGGACCTCATTACTCTTTATCTTTCTTTAGTTTTTTTGTTATTTAATTTTCATCTTCAGAAATACAGAAACCAATTCACAGGATATTACAAAAAAAAAAAAAAAAAAAAAACTCTTGAAATAATGATAAAACAGTAAAAACACAGTAAAATGATAACCTTGACACATAACCAAATATTGTATGACAGGAGAAAAAAAATCTATTTTAAATTCTCATCTAGGGAGACCAATTTTCCGCAATCACGGAACCTTAATCTGAGACAGAATCTCGTATTTTTTCATGCAATTATTTTCCATCATAAATTAATTCTTTCTTTCTTTTTTTTCAAATATAAAAATAATACTTGAAAACTGTCTCTTAGGGTTTCTTCAATATTTTAATAAATAAAACAATGTAACGTTATTTCCTTTAAATTTATACTTTATAAATATTTGTAGTTATTTTTCCTCTTAAGACCTAAAAAAAGGAATTTAAAAATTCTGCACTCGTACAAAAAAGTAGATTTTCCTAGAAAATTTTATCTTATTTTTGAATATTTAAAAAAATAAATAAAAATATATGTAGCAAAGCAGATAAAAATGTCATGTTGGTTATCAGCAAAAACCCCACCCAATTAATGAGACTTGGCCCCATTGATGAAAGTGGAAATGGGAATTATAGACAATAGTTTGAACCTAAAAAACAGAAAGAAGGAAAGATAAGATGAAAGAAATAAATTTTTTAAATCTATTTCTTTGGTTTATTTTCAAACTTGTTATTTTTATGAAATGCTATGATTTCTGTCTCAAAAAATTTATAAATATAGAAAAGTTTTCTTCTTTCAACATCCGAACACAGTAAAGCTGACAGTTACATCTGCAATCCTTCCTGATTATTTTTTAATATTTTTTTTTTTAATACAATTAACAATTTGCCAAAATGGCTGAATTTATTTTAGTGAATCACCCTCAAGTTCAAAAATTGCACCTGCTCCTCCAAAAAAAAAAAAAAAAATGGTAAAAATCTAAAAATTTGTGTTAAAGCCAGAGTTGAACAATTTCCTGGTGACTTTTATGCAGTTTGCAAATTTTGTTTCCATAGTGTTGATATTTTTAGGATTGGACACAATCAAGACCATATTAAGTTAAAAATTCATTTGGGAAAAAAAATCTTTAAAAAGGTCGTCTCAAGTGAAACAGAAGACAGTAACAACATTGTTCAAGACTAAAGAGGTACAAAATGATTTTATTCTTGATTTTTTAAAAAAATGTGCACTTTATCTGACATTCCCCTTCACAAAATAAGACCATTCTTATTAAAACACTAGCAGTAGAGCCCGACGTTGCCCGGGGATGTAACAGTAAGAGATAGATCAAAAATCGACCATCATAAAGACTGAAAAATAAAATTGACAAAGATTATTGTTTAAGGTTGACGGACACACATGTCTTAATTAGTTTTATTTTTTTGTTTTGTTGTTTTTTGTTTTTTTTACGAATTGGTCGAACCCAAACTCAAACAAAAACATTGTTTTCAATCGTTATGAATCTACCGATTGAATAGAATTTTATTATAAACAATTGTCTTGTAAATGGAATTTTTAAAGCATTCTGAATGTAAAAATAAAGAAAAAAGTGTGCAAGACAATAAGAAACACTACCTGCCAAAAAAAAGTGAAGTTTTGTTGAAATCGGTTGAAAAATGTAAGAAATCCGATCCCATATATAAACGAACACACACACAACCAACCAACCTGGGTTTTATAATAAGTATAACTCGATATGAGTTGTCCCCCTTTCATTAATGCCTCTTAATCGTGTTTTCAAATTGATTTCATGCAAAAACAATTGTGTTTTTCCAATTTTGGGCACTGTTAGAACCACTGCAAGGTAATTTTACGTGGTCCTGTGAAGTTTTGATGAAATCGGTTGAAAAATGTAGGAAATCCGATCCAATATATAAACGTACAGACACACACACACACACACACACACACACACAATCTGCATTTTATAATAAGTAAGATTATAAGGAAGGTGGAGCTATTTCAAGTGTCAATTGTATTAGGGAACTTCATCTTCCAAAATTATTTGCTTGTCACTTTGCTGCTCTGAAAGCCAAGGGCAATGAATCTATTAGTATCATAACAGATGAAACAACTGTCATGACCACAGCATTTTGAATATCATTGCAAGTATTCGTGGTGAGCCATTTCTCATTGATGTTGTAACCGTGGCAGAATGTAATCAAACTGTAAGTCAAGCATGCATCTGTGCTGTAACTCATGTGGATATTGAATTTGAAAATATCATTGCCTTGTAACAGATCTGGCAGCCTATTGCAAAAAAGCTCATAGAAAAGAGTTGTCATCTTTAAATATATCCAAATTATCCAAATAAAAAAAAGAAAAATATCTTTAACATCAGCTACCATGTATTGTCCTTGGCACATATTTTAAATTTTGTTGATGAAGTATTTTCAAATTGGCCAGCATTTGATAATGTTACCCAGCTCACTACTTTCAGCAAGTCTGCTCTTTTTAGAAAGCCGAGTCGAAAAAAAATAATATTTGAAATGACTTGAAAATTATTTGCCCAAAGAACAAGTGAAATTATCCCCTGTACCAATGGCAACCAGATGAAATTCCTGGTTTAATTTTTTTATCACTCATCCTTTATACAATTTTATAAAGGATTCTTTAATTAAAAAAAGAGTCATGGCCTTGCAGTAGATAGAATTCTTGAATTAGTAGATGGTGGTCGATTTACATCATTTTTTCCTTAATTTGCACCTAGATCTGCATTTTATAAATGAGAACTGCAAAATTTAATAAGAGCTTTGACAAATTTTTAGAAGAAACTAAGTCTCCACTTGCATGTTTTTGTTTATAATATGATGGAGGATGTGAAACAATATTTACATGTTGATATATTAAAATCAACATTTGGCCTTAAAACTGATCGTCTTCTGTCTGAACTAAAAACCACAGAGAGGGAGAGAGTTATCTCAAATTTTCAAGATTTGTTAATTTATATCTTTTTCTAAATTGAATAAATACCTGGAGGCCCACCCTGTATATAATTGTTTACAAGGCAGCTCGTCTATTTGATCCTAGACAGCTACCCTGTAGAAACCATGATATTGAATTTTTTGCAGCTATTAAAGACTTGCAACATCCTTCTACTGATCTTATAGAAGAATTTCAAATTTATGTGAATTACAAAGATGACTTACCAAATCCTTTTAATATCCCAGCATTTTGGAAAGCAGATAAGAGCAGATTGCCTCTTCTGGAACAGATTGCCAATAAGGTCATATGGATGCCTGTTACCAGTATTGATGTTGAACGTTCATTTTCTCAATATAAACATTTAATGAATAAACAACATGAAAATCTAACCCCTGAGAATACCAAGCAACTTACAATGTCGTATTTCAATGGAGGTTTAGAGAAAAGATTTAATGATTGCTAATTTCATAATTTGGGAAATATTTAATTTCAAATTTGAGCAGTATTTCAATTTGTGACAAATTTTATTTAAATTTTGAATTAATACTTATATTTTGTTACAGAGATTGAATTAGGATTTAATTATTGTTTTGTAAAATTGTAGTCAAAGTTTTTAATATACTTTGAGTTATTTGCTGTTGATTCTTTTGTTGATTTTAATATTGCAGACTACCATTTAATTATCAATCTAAAGTCTTTTAAATAAAAATAGATCTTATTTTTGGAATTGAATTTTCCTCAAGGACACATGGCACAGTGGATAAAGGCGTTGGTTAGATCCAGTGACAGACCCAAAGAAGGTGAGTTCAATTCCTGGTTAAGGCAGTGGAGAACTTTCAGAGGGAAAATTAGCAGGAGATAACTGATAACTGACATCCATCAAACATGGCACATGGAATTAGAACAGTCTACCCCAGCGATCAAAATAAAGGGTTCAGTTCGAAATTCCAACCACCTGAAGAAGGCCGGAGCGTACAACGGCCGAAACGTTGTGACAAATATGGCAACAAAGATGAGGACAATAGTCCGACTAATGTAAATACTGAATTTTTTTAACATGTTAAAAAATGTAGTCATTTGCTATTTCTTCATATGAAATGAAATAAAACTTTGAATTATGTTTTTAAGTTTTAATTTATCCAATTTTCTGATAAAAGTTTTAAAAAATAAATTAATTAAATAAAAAAGTAAAAATTTTGCAAAAGTGAAAACGAAAAAAAATGGAATTTACTAAAATTGGAAACGGAATCAATGAAAATTTGAAATGGAAAATCGGGGTCCCTACTCATCATACACACACAGCCTGAAGATGGCATGAAAAACAGACTGTCGCCACTCGGTGTTGACCTCAGTGTCCACTTTTACATATATATATATATATATATATATATATATATATATATATATAACACATACTATCCTGATATTGAGCACTTTTACTGATAAATATAGCATACCTTAAAACTATATTTTGATGTATATTATATGAAAACATTACTTAATTTTTAAATATCAATTCTATCCCAACTTCAAAGTTTCTTGGTAAAATTTTCAGTTTTCAGGGGGTTCTGGTTTTAAACAGTATTTCCAATTTTTTTTCAATTTGTACCACGTCTTTTTCAATCTACTTTTTTTACATATGTGTATGTGTGTTTTGTTGAATAATACAGACATTTTGTGTCTACTTATTTTTATTGATCGTTTCAAATTGTCTTAATTTTCAATTGTCTTAAGTTTCTTAATATTGAAATGAAATCTATAAAGGAAGGCACCATAGTTATTTTCTTAACCCAAGTACATACGACCTTTTCTAAAATCATCAGGAGTAAATTGCAAAAACAAACATGCTATTGTAACTGTGATAAAACCTGTATTCTGTTGTCATAGTGATTTTTAAAATATGCATAAATGCACACTGTTGTAGTTATTTTAGAATTTTAAAATTTTTATCCCTTGTAGTCATGGAATTTTTACAAGTGTGTTTCAATATGAGGGAGCTGACCAATAATTGGTAGAAATGTAAAATGGTATTAGTATATACATGTTATATGCACTTTATTAAGTTGTTACTATAATCATAATAAATTTTGTTGTGTGTTGGTTGATTTTGATATAGAGGGTCTGAAGAATTTCGAGTTTTTGTTTATTTTCATGGTTTAGTATATTTTGTCAACAAATAATTTCCCGTATTGTGAAGGTGGACAGAAATGGATTTTTAGATGTTGTGAAATAGACTTTTTTTTTTTACTGGGATCAGTGAGAAAGATATTAGTACTTATGAGTTTTCTTAGGATTTTTCCATCTTGTTTATATTTAAAATGCATTTGATTAAGGTATAGTAGGTCGATATGTTTAGCATTATTTGAGGAAGTATTATGTTCTTTTTTATTTATGTTAATATTTCTAATGGCTCATTTGTTCATCAATGATGTAATTAAGTCCTTATTAATGAGAGTTTGTTCAATTTTTTTTAATTCTGTGTAGAAAATTTTTTTTCCTGTGGAGGAATTAACTTTCTTTTGCAGAGCGTATCAAATTTTGTATAATAGCTTTCAGAAGAAACTATTGTTTGATCTGGTGTGCTTTACCAATCAGCTACAGAGAGCATCACAGTACAGCAAGGTTCTATTTTCCCTTTTAACAAAAGCATAGTTGGATACTCATTTCCAAATTTGGCCATATGTTAGAGCAGCAAGATAATCTCTGTTGCAAACAATTGATCAGATATATTTATATTGGTGTCAGTCGGAGATTCTACCATTTTTTGAAAATAAATTCGGCATTGGAAGGTGAATTTTAAAGTATTTATTTTTAAAGAAACACACACAGTGACCAACAGTGACTCAATTATGCTTTTTCATATCTCTCGCCATATTAGCTATAATAGTCACTGTATATATATATATATATATATTACACACACACTTGCCAGAGAGCTCATGTTTTCCTCTGAGATTTCTTGAATATTCAGGCCAATAGGCAAAAATAAATAAATATACTGTTTAATAAATAAACGGAGTGTCTTCTTAAATATGGGTAGACTCTAAAAATAATGTTTAAGTAATAAAATCTGTTGGATTAATAAATAAAAAAAATCCATCCTTTTTACTCACACACTGCAATGTATGATCTATGGAAAAAGATACCCTATTTAATGTTGGCTTATTCCTTTGTATTACAATGGCTTTCTTTGCATAGATTTCAATATAATATTTTGCTGTTATCCACTAAAACCTTATGTCTTATGTATATATACACACATGCATGCACATAAAACAGTTAATCATTTTATGACCATATTTTTTTATGACAATCAAATGTAAAATTAACCTTTTTTTAAAAATTTTATTGTAAGTTTTCATTTATTTCTCTCCATGCCTATTAATAAACAGAATGAAACTCAGCATTAGATATTGTCACTCTCAAAATATTTTTATCTTCGTTAACTGCCTGCTTACCTAGTCATGTTCAGGATACAAATAGAATTTTATTTTTGTCTGGTCAATAAAAGATATTTTGCCAGCATGCACAGACGATTTCAAGTTGTGATTAAAACATGTCTGTTCATATCTCTTGACATCAGCTAAACACACACATTAAAGTGTCTGAGAAAAAAAAACAAAGTTAATTTGGTCATGTCCGTACATTTATACAGACATTGTTTCTGATATTTAAGACTGTCGGAAAGATTTCAAACGTAATTGTTACTTAGAAAAAAGGAAACAAAAAACCTTGGTATGCAATAACCAAAAAAAAAAAAAAAAAAAAAAAAAAAAAGAAGCTATACCTGTTGCTTTCTTGATGGCAAGGTGATCAAATTCCAAATCTTACTTGTTTGTCCATTTATTAACTAATGCATCCAGTTTAAATACAGATGGAACCATAAAACGGACTTCAAAGAGTGGCATATTTTGGCTTACTCTTTTCCTGTTACTCAGATAGGGACACTAGCCCTTGTGACACAGATTTTTAATTTCATTCAAAGTGAGTGAAAAATTGCCTCGTACAATATAGTGAATGAATTCAGTAATCTTTTGATTACCATTCATAAATGCAATAACCAAAACATGCCAAGAACACTAGAATTAGAATCAACACAAAAATATTTAGATTTATATTCATCATCATCAACATATCCATTCAACCTCCCTTTGTTTGGTCAGAACTAGTTCTTTTGGTAGCTGATACAAAATTTAGGACAACAATCCTACATCCAGGTGTTTTTGTCAAGTCACCATCTCTTGAAAGACTGCCACTCAGGACTACTTTCAAGCCATGAAGTGAATTATTCCATGCATACATTATTATGAAATGAATTATTCTTTTAATTATATATGTATATCTGGCCACTTGTATTCGAGCATATTTGTCTACCAGGGTAGCTAGCCAATCCCTGTTGCAGACGTTTGCTCAGGTACATTTGTATTTATTCAACACCCACAGAGCCCAATTGCAGTTTATACTGCAACTATGCTGAGCAGACATTAGTCAGTTTCTGAGAATGAACGTGTTATCTAACATGATCAACAATTTAAACAGGGCCACCATGCTCAAGCCCTTGGCCATGATGACTTGTGACTTTGTGCTAGCACTGTTATCGATGGGTCCAAGGTACAGTTCCGTCTACCAAATTTTACTCACAAGGCTTGGATCAACCCGTGGTATGGTTTTCAAGAGCTTTCCAAAAGGTGCCACATGCTGGGATCGACCCCTCCAGTCCAATAACATTCAGGAAGTTACCTTCCTGACAAATCGACCATGGGTCTCATGGCCAAATGCAAACTTTCTAACCACTTGGCCATGTACCCATTTCTTTTAAGAATATATTCTTAAAAGTCCTATCAGCAACTAAAAGCAAAATTTTACTATAGCATTTAAGTATTGCTTGTGTCAAATATGTCTCAAAAGTTCAAGGAAAGAGTTGTACCAACTCTTGATTTTGATTAAAAACAAAACATTCCAGAATAAAACCATTTATAGTTCCAGGAATTCTAATTATTCCTTTGAAGAATTCTTTGAAGTTTTTATTCAACTCAACAATATATTTTTAGCTTTATGTCAACAGTCCTTTGGGGGTAATATTTATCATTTCTTTCTTTCTAAGCAATTGTAAACCACATTCCTGATAGACTATAAAACCATTAATAACTTACTAAAATAACTAAATTCTCATTTCTAGGTTTGCATTAAAGTGAGCGAAACTGCTAAAAATAACAAAATATTCTAGAGAGTAAAAATTGTCCTTTAGAATCAATTCAGTAGTTGAGTATTTGGTCAGCAATACCTCATTAATACATGTTTCATTTGGCTTATCGACTTCCTTGTCCCTTTTCTATAAATATTTTCATGGTAATTATTCTGATGAACTTTTCTCTATGGTACCTAGACTTTATGAATTTAAACACAGTACTAGATTGGCAGCATGGTCTCATCATTTTATAGTTGAAATAGCTACATGTAAGCATAAGTTCTATGTTCTTAACAGTTTCTTCTCTCTCACTTGTGGAATTTTACTTTTCAGTCAATTTGATCTTCAAAAATTTAAATGCAATGTCAATGATTATCTTCAGTTTTCTTAATTCCTGTTTTTTTTTTGTTTTCATGTCTAATAATTTAAAAAAATTTTTTTTTCATATTCAAAATAACCTCTTGCATAGCGGCTTTATTGCCTTGCTTGGGTAAAATGATTTAAAAAAAAATTATTGTTCAGACTGCTGTCCTTATCTTTATTGCTATATTCACAATGTTTCAGATGTTTTACACTTTGACCTTCTTCAGGTGATATTTCTTGGAATTTCAAACTGAACCCTTTATTTACTCCATAAGCATATATTGTTCTGATTCCACGTGCCATGTTTTTGGATATCACAGTTTCCTTTAATTCCCTTTGATAATTCAACTAAAGTTTTTCTTCCTTCTGCTGTGGACTGGTATTGAACTCAAAACTCTTTGGGTTAATTCACTTAACTTAAATAACGGATTTGATTCAAAATTCCAAGAAATATCACCTGAAGAAAACTGGAGCATACAACAGCCGAAATATTGTGAATATGACAATAAAGATGAGGATAGCAGTCCGAAAAATGTAAATAGTGTAAATAATTACAATACCTCATCTCAGAAATATAGACAGATATGCGTTTCTTGTATACATACAAGTGTCTTCTATTTGGGAGTTAATGAATGCATGAATTGTTCAAAAGTTTGTTGGTTCCAAGCACTTTCAGCTAAACTCTTTTTTTTTTTTTTCTTAATATTAATATAATAAAAAGGATGTGCATTGTGGTGTAACAGATATTGGTTCAGAATGAGAAATTCAAGAGCAGTGTTTGAATTCCAGTTGGGTTTGTTACATTCATTTATGCACAAATACCCTTTGGAAAGGTTTGAATCTATCTTTTCTCCCTCCAGTTTACCACAGTAGGAAATGGCAACCAACTGGGCGAAAGTTTTCTGCCTCGTCAGTCATGGGTCTAAAGAGACATGATCGCCCAAGCATGTATCACGTATAGCACTTAACTGACTGACTGAATATAATACGGTATAAAAGTTGTTGAAAATAGAGATATATATATATATATATATATATATATATAGTTACGTGTTGGAAATTGTAACAAAGGAAAAAAAAAAATGATTTACCAAAACAGAGCTAAATCACAAACAAATATTTAATTTACTAAAACACAAGATAAAATATATACAAGATATATAATTGTGACTTACAAAAACAGAAAACACAGAATTTATGGGCAAAGTGTTACAAGGGAGAAGGAAAGGGAGTCAAGTCTTATTACCACTTTAGGGCTAGCAAAGTAATCTAAGTGCTAATAACTGGAAATCCATAAATGTGAGTATATATTGAATAATTGGTAGTTTGGTCAATGAAAATAGTCAAAACTATTTACCAGATTTGTTCCATGTGGTTCTCTTTTGGGGTTTTTGTTGGTCGGCAACTTTTCATAGAGATTCTTTCGGCTGGATATAATAATCCTTGAATCAAAAGCCGGAGTTGATACTGGCAGAAATTTCCATTCACCAACTGACAACCCTTTTCCAAAAATTATTTTTATACGGACTAGCACCTAATTAGCATTTTTCTAGATGTTTTTTCATCTAATTTTTTCTCGAATGATCTAGAATCTTCCAAACATTCTATTTCTAATTTCTCTATTTTACAACTACTTCATGAATGAAAACTTTTTTGTATTAACAAGTAGGACTCAGTAGAATCCCTTACTATACAAATGCATCCTTGTTATAATATATATATATAACATTTTTATATATATATATATATTGTTATATATATATCACACACACAAACACAAAGGCTTTTCATTTTTTTTGCTGGAGGTTGTCCATGTTCTTGAAAAAAAATTATTTTTTTTATTGAGTTTGGTGATATATTCCAAAAGTATTTAAATATGTTTGGGCAAAATCAACTTATTCACTAGGTATACCAACTATCCTATATATATATATATATATATATATATATTATATATATAGTAGGACAGGTCAATAATGGGTATTATGAACACAGTCATTGCAACAAGCTTGACTGTCAAGAACAAAAAAAAAATCATCTCTATAGATACACATATATATAAAATCTACATATTCCATTTTTTTAAAAAGGTCCTTGATAAATGAATAATAAAACATAAATAAAAGTGACTTGGACAATATAATAACATTTTTACAGGTTTTACATACATGTCCAGAAAATAAAGCAAATCAGTATCCAAATACAAAAAATAACTGGATTTTTTTTTTTTTTTTAAACTGTCCTCATTCATCTTTAATGAAAGTTGTATAAAAGAGGGATTGTTGCCCAAATACACAATTATATAAGCACATTTTGTTTGTATTGATTTCACTTAATTTAGAAACAATAATGTCAGTATCAGAAATCTCATTTTAATATTAGTGAAATACTTTTGTGTTGGAAATTTACAAAAGAGGTAATTTTTTTTTGTATGTTCAGATTCATTGAACAAGCCTGACAAGGTACTTTAGTTATTTTTATTATTTTCTTTTTGCATATGTACAAGTGTATTCTTTTCTGAACTTAATGAATCTAAAAATTGTCTAAAGGTTTATTGGTTCCAAACACCTTCGGCTAAACTGTTAACCATCTTTATTCACTAGGCCACCAAACTCATTCTGTTTCTTCTTTTTTTTTTCAGGAATTCATCATGTTGGTTTGCTTAAATAATTAAAAGCAAAATAATAAAAACAAAATGTTTTATAAAAAAAGAAAATCATTGAGTAAAGACCCTTTTGTAATCAAATTTTTCCTTCAATTAAACTATAAAAGTCTTACAGGTGATACAAATTGAAATCTTGAAGAGGTTAAGATTGGAATAATTGAGGAAGCATCCCTGTGGGAGCTAATTCTACAAAAGAGTAGATAGGTTTTGTATTGTCCAGTTCACACTCGTCGCCTATATAGGATGCCAGTGTTATCAACCAGAATCTTCCTATGGGGTTGTTGTTAATCCAGGGTGGCTAATTTCCTAACTATGGATCATTGATCAGAGAAGTCACATGTGAGGCTGTCTCAAGGTGGTGGTGGTGGTCATATATTGTCTTACAGTAATTGATTAATGACAACAACACTTGTTTCCATTAATTTGTTTAAGCAGTTCTTGATACACTTATTGGTCATTGCTAGTTTAGATTTGATAGGGTTATTTTGATTAGTGACGATGAGATTTGTGGTAGATGTAGTTGGATAAAAAAATATTGTTTGTTTAAAAGAGAGCATCTACTCAAATATGAGTATACATAAAAAAATAATATTTAAACAAAATAAATTAAAAATGATCAATATGTTAGATTTAATTAAAAAAACAGTATATAAATAAATATTTTTTTTTTATATATATATATATATATATATATATATATATAAACATGTAAAAAAACATTTTGAACAAGGAATATCTGCTGAGTCTTTTGGTCACATTATCCTGATGAATAAGTTGTCTGATGCCAAAAGAAAAACTTAGAAATGAAAACGATGAAATTAAAATTCACATAAAAATTTGGCTACATTTGATCAAAAAGTAAAACTTTTTCAACCAAAGAAAATTAATTGCCAAACAGCTGTTTGTGCCATGAAAAGGCATTTTAAATGAGATAAAAATGCTTAAATTTATTTAATAAAAATTTTCAAAAAAGTAAAGATTCCAATTAGTGAATTTAATTTTAAATGATTTTAGAGAAAAATGTTTTTTTTATATTAAATTCACCCTTATAAGTTGTAGAGGTTAAATTCAAGTTTATCCATTATTAGTCTGTTCAACAAGATAATATTCTTGAAATGAAGTGAGAGAAACTAAAGAAAGTTTTATTTATGTTTTGTAATAGAAAGGAAATGAAGGTGATTTAAGCCTTTGAAGTATGAAACAATGTATCAGCTTATCCCTGATGTTGAAACCATGATTTTCATAAATATAGCATACCATTACAGTTCAAAAGCCTGGTCAGAACTTAGAATTAAAATGGGATGAACTTGACAGAAGAAAAAAAAAAAAAAATTAAAAATTGGTCTTGAAAAAAGAATGGAATCAATTAATTGGGTTCAAACATATTCAATTATGTAAAATACTTTGGGATGAATGTACAAATTTGTTCTTCTCCAATCAAGGTTAAAGGAATTAATTTTGATTTGTATCAAAATTTAATCATAAAATACTTAAATAATTTTTACAATCTAAAAATATTTTCTGGCTTTGTAAACTGCATATATAGAAAATAAACAAGGTAAATAATCCAAAGTTTTTTAGTATTTTTGTTATTATTTTAAAAAATAGTGCTGTTGTAAAAAAGGAGAGCATAAATATAATTTATATATATATATATATATATATATATATAAATATATATATGTGTGTGTGTGTGAGAGAAAGTTATGGAATAAAGATGAATTACATTTTAGATGATAGATGACAAGAGAAAAGAAAAATTAGTTGAATGGATATCCTTGTGAAAAGGCACAGGAAATCAGCAAAAGGTGTTAGAGAGCAACCCTCGCCCCCACAAAAAAAAAAACTGACAGTCAGAAACTCATATCCATTCATGCTTACCAACTATATATATATATATATATATATATATATAACAAAGAATAAAACACACACACAAATTGTTCCGTTTTTCAAATATTCTGGCAACATTTGCTTTTCCACTTTAGCATTATAAACAAGATAACCAAGTTGTTACCCTCCAATGAACTTGGTGTCACCCTCTGTATCTGAATATAGAGATGAAATGTCAGCAAATCATATCCTTAGATCATAAAATGTTTATTTTTTTGTTCTGCATTATAGAAATGACATTTTGAACAATTAAAAGAAACCATAAAAAGGTTTTTTATTAATAAATAAAAATTGTTTACAGAGTTAATTTTCAAGCTGTCAATCCAAAGTTTAACTCTTAAATTTATTAGGCTATTCAAAGCAATATTTCACACATGTGGGAGAAAAAAAAAAAAAAAAAAAAAAAAAAAAATTGTTAAACAAATAAACTTCAGTGCGTCTCGTTTTAAATTAATTTTATTTGTAAAAAACACTTAATTTAGAACTTACATTTTATGTCTCAGTTCATCCTTTTTTGAATACTCTTAAGAATTAGTGTTTATACTTAATGCCAACATCTACATGTTTTGATAAAAAATTCAAGTGAAAATAAAATTATTGGTTAAAGATTTTACAATTATCTGAGGTGTAGAATAACAATACCTTTTCTAAATACACTTACTGGTAAGAGTTCCATGAACTTTCCTCCATGCTGGCAGACTTTAAATAAATTTAGGTTGTAACTTAATACAAACCCAGCAAACTAACATCAAATTAAGCTGGTATTTTTATCAGAAATACTTTAACACCAGCAGAATCAAAGTGAAGAGATGGACTATCCCAGATTTAGCATTATGAGATGCACACCATAAATAACTCTTCCTCAATGTTGAATCATTCTTTACCAAATTTATAACAACTGAGTGTTTATCTTGCCTCATTCTATTGTTCAAACAAAAACATCAGAAGACATGTATATAAAATTATTTTGAGTCAGTCAAAATTTTATCTGTTGTGATTAAATTTAAATGAACCCAGATTTGAGTGAAAAAAAAACAAAGACAACAGGCTGGTAATTTTTGGAAAATGAACCTTCTTTTGATACTGTAAGAAGGTACTTTTGATTGTTTTTTAGTTTTAAGATAAATATAACAAAGAAACAATTACCAAAAAAACATGCATGAAAAAATGAAAAGAAAAAAATAAATTAATAAATAACCTTCAATGTTTTTTTTTTTTTTTTTTTTTTAAATCATTTCATCCAAAGCAAAAGGCTTAAAAGACATAAGTCATTTTTTTTTAACCATTTTTTTTTTATTATTGTTCTTTTGTACCCAAGCAAAAATATCCCAAAAACCTGCAAAAACAGAAAATTTGGAGCAAGATAATTAAAGTGATAGAAGAAAGGATGAGTAGGAGGATAGTGGAAGATCAAGGCAAAAAAAATCAATATGCAACATTTGAATTTTTATAGCTCTCAGGGAAACTGAATAGGGAAGGTTCCAAAATGAATGAGACATGAATATATTTGAGTAGAAGAGATGGCTACATTTAGGAGTTTCCTTTTTTGAAATGGTGAGATTGGGAAATGGCAAAATTACATCTTGCATGAACTCATGAAGTCTGGGAACCAGCAAATGCAGCTCCTCAGAGCAATTGCTATGAAAGTATTTGAGAGAATATAAGAAAAAGGAAAACATTAACAAGAGAACAATAAAAGAACAAGAATTAAGACAAAAGATAATGATTGACATTGTATTTAAATTTTTGAAGTCAAAGTTGACTGGAAAGCAGGAAGTCAGAAAAGAGTTCTACAAGTGAAAAGTGTAAGAGAAAAAAACTATTAACATAGAATTTACAGTTACATCTTAGCCCTTTCAACTGTAAAATGATGAGACCTAGCTGCCAATCTGGTACTGCGCTTAAATTGAGATGCTAAAGAAAGCTCATCAAAAGAATTACAATTTATAGAAAAGGCAGAGGGATGCTACATTACAGTGGTGGGAAAGTGATTGAAGCTGAGATGCCAGGTCAGAACCAATGACATTTCAGATTCTTCCTTGAATTTTATCAAGAATATTTAAATGCATCATGGCATAATGAATAGCGGCTTGGATTGAGGAATCAGGGAGCAGAGTTCAAATTCCAGTTGAATCCATTAAAAACATTCACTTACGTACTAATACCCTTGGAAAAGGTATGAATCCTCTTCTTCACCCAGCTATGGGTAAATAGCAGGACAGACCGGGTTCTATATCCTTGGATGACAACTGGTCTACTGCAGAAAGAAATGGCAACTTACTGCGAGAAAAAAATCTGCCTTGTCAGTCATGTATCAAAAGATACATGATCGCCTGTGTATCACGCATGGCACATAACTGAATCATAGAAGGACCAAACCAGATGGCTTCATGCTTTCCAGTTAACTTTGACCTTCAAAAATCTAACTGCAACATTAATTGTTATCTGCTGTCTTCTGGATTTCTTTTTTATTGTTCCCACTCCTTAACAATGTTTCACTTTTTCTAATTCTTTCACGCTCAGTAACGCCTTGTGTTTAGTGGATTTAGAGCCTTGCTTGGGGTGAAATGAGATTAATTTATATATATATATATATATATATATATATATATATATATATATATATATATATATATATATTTCACATATAACATCAACTGACCCTAAATTGTAAGAAGTTTTATAGTAGGACTGAAATAAAACTCATAGAAAGTTTATTTTCCATTGCTTTAGCAAAAGTTATGAGCTCCAGTCATTCAAAACCTTGTCTGTCTTCACTCAATGCAGTTTAATAGAGGGAGCGTGGAGGGGTGGGGGGCGACTCACTTTTCTCTGTCAAGTTGAAAAGTTCGTTTGTTTTACTTGTTCTCTTCCAATAAAGGCAGAAGACAAGGACAATGAAAACATACCAAACTCAACAATTTCTATCTTGTACAAAGTTCAAACAACTTGAACATATTTAGTTCCCAGAGGGCAACAATGGATAGGAGAAAGTAAAAGAAGAGGGGTGGGAGACAGAAAAAAAAAGTTCGCAAGGGAGGGGGCACAAAGAATAAGTGAGTCTATAGAAAGGAGGGCAGCAAGGGATGTAGGAGAAGAAGACCAAAAAGAGTCCACAAAGACGGGGACAGGAGGAGAATACCAAAATAGATGGGGGGGGCAGGAGAATAAAAATCTAAGTGAAAACAAGTTAAAATAAAAAAGACCAAAAGTAAAAGAAAAAAAAAATAAGAGAGAACTGGGGGGGGGGAGTTAAATGAGATGTTACAAGTGTGAAATCATTGACATCAAATCTTGTAAACCATTCCCCTCTTCAAAATCTCAAGAGTTTTACAATTTTCCAAATATTTGGAAATTCTCTTAGTCTTAAACCACATAAAAAAAAGTTTTTGAATGGCATAAAATTTAGGCACATATTTTTATAATAATTATATTAAAATTGACTGTTTTTGTTTGCCAGATAAAAGAGAAGAAAATCATTTAGCATTCATTCAAGTTTTACATAATGCAAACATGTTTTTCATTTCTTTATTCTGGTTAGGAATAAAATATGAATGAATAAAAATAAAATTTACTCACACTGTAAAATAACTGAAAAGATTTGAAAACTCAAATATTTGACTCAATAGCAGCTTGAAATCATGACAATTGATAAAAACTTTCATTATTAAAAAGTTAATGTTTTGTCAATGGGGAGTCATTGATATCCGATTTGATCAGAATTTAAAACAAGTATTTAACATACACACACATATATATATATATATATATATATAAAACCAACCTAAATACCTTTTGCAATGACACAGCCCAAATCCTTGAAAACGGTTAAATGATTAGCTAAAAGCACTAGGAATGGACAATAATGTGGATAATTTCTACATGCACTATGTTAAAAAAAAAAAAAAAAAAAAAAATGTAATGTCCTATTCAAACTGAAGAAAAACGATAAAAAATTAACAGAAGTCAATCAAAATGAAACAAGTATTAGAGAGTGGTTGCTGCCCAAATACACAATTATTATAGTGTAAAAGTTTTCTGACAAATACAGAAAATGAATATACACCTTTAAGATGTTAAGATTTTTTATCAGTATGCTTTTATTAGTAGTGTGTGGAAAATAAGTTGTTGCATTTTCATCAGTTTTGTGTAACAGAAGATATGTTTAAACAGTAAAGCTGAAAAAATGATCATACAAAACTATTGGGCCAGTGAAAGATTTGAGATGATAAAGTCATGATAATATGCAAATTTTTAAGTAAGAATTGTTCCATTTTATTAACATGGGTGTAAGGTACTTTAGCAAATCATTGTAGTTGAACATTAGCTTGCTTCTTTTTTTTTAACACAAATATCATAGCTAAAATTTCCACCGGAACAAAGACAAAGGTTGTGATTTAGAAGGGGAAGATGACTCAAGATAATGAGGCAGATGGTAATTTTCAGAAACAGTGTTCAAACCATCCAAAACACATTTGCTACAACTAGAAGTGTTTTAAATGCAAAAAAAAACCTAAAGACCACAAAAGTTAGACAAACGAGAGGAAAGAAAGGTTGTGAAAGTCTTGGTAGACAATGAAAAATTAACAGCCACACAAAGGAGAAGTGAATGATGTCATAACTGTGAGGTTTCAGTGGATACAGTATGTAGAGTATTATGTAAAAACAATTTGAATGGGTGCATAACAACAAAACATCATAATTAATAAAAAAAGAAAAAACATCAAAATAAAAGAATATCTGACATGGGATGCTGGAAAGAGGCAAACAATAATTTTTGCGATGAATGCAAATTCAAGTTATATTCTAATAAGGTTTAATCTTCTGCCAGACTAAAAAGACATTTTTCAGCATGACAGTGCTCCCTACCACACATCTGATACAAAAGGGCTTCTTGTGGATAAAAATATACAACTTTTGGAAGACTAACCAGCACAAAGTCCTGATCTCAATATAATTAGACCATTGTGGTAGGAACAGAAGAAAAAAAAATGCACCAATACAAACCATGCAATCTCCAAGAGTTTGGGGATTATTGCCAAGAAGAATGGGAAAAATATATACTCCCATGCTTCCCATAAGTATTGTCCCCCGCCCCCAACACACATAACCATATATACACTTAGACTAATCTAAGTCTGCATTACCCAGCCCAGGGATTGGACTCACAATTACTCTATCAACAAATTCACTAACTAACAATTTAATCCTATGGGACAACAGCCTAGTGGATTAAAGCATTGTTTCATTTGGTGACATAGTAATTGTGAGTTCAATCCTTGTGCTGGGCAGTGTGTACTTGGACTCAGTGGAAACGGTAAGCAATAACTAAGCAGTACTAAATAAGAACTTGAGATATCCCCAGACATTAAATACAGGGTTCAGTTCAAAATTCCCTGTAGCAACAACAAAGATGAGGATAATAGTCTACGTGTGAATAATACTGAAAAAGTTATTGTTTAGAGAAACAAATCTAGAATGGATACATATGTGAATTATGTAGTGGTAAACAAAACACATATAAGCAATACCTACGAAAAGAACAATTACACTAAATAATAATAAGGAACAGAAGTTACCAATGATATTAACAATAAACTAGAACACTTATAGCAATATACAGGTTGAAACTATAGGGGTTAATGGATAGGTTAAAGGTTGAGTGGCCACCAAGGTCACCAGATCACATGCCCTTGGATTTGTTTTTCTGTAGGGCCATTTGAAATTGGTTATCAAACACACTCCAGAAATATTGAGGAACTTAAAGAAATAATTAAATATAAATGCAGTAAAATAACAGAATGTTGTATCCTTAAAGAGGTTACAAACAGACAAAGGTGGTACTCAAGTGAAGGAACAGCAACACACGCATAGATGAAAGAAAGAGAGGTTTATTGTAAAAGAGAATACACTACTGAAAGACAGGGAATCGGGTGACAGGCTAGTAATTCCCAAAGCAAGGATATCTACCAACTGCCCCACGTGATCAGTTGTGGCACAAAGCCAAATTTAACATGGTGTATCCAAGCCCATAGGCTTGGCCAAAGTTTCCCAAGAGACCGCCCTTCGTCTGGGAATCTTCTCTGCCTGGAGGCAGAGTTTGACCAGTACTGCTGGCGCCGAATCTCCAACTAATTCCCAAAGCGAGCCCCTAGGTATATCCTGTGCTCACTATATACATATAGCTACCGATATAGTCAGTCCACATAGGGAGTGTGGGACATTCCATTACAACACAGAAGAAACTCTCTGGCATGTTAATAAATCATGCAGGCACAGAATTGAAATGTGTTTTGTAAAAGAAGGAGGAGGACATTTTGAACAGCATATATAACAATTAATTAACTAGTCAATAAAATTTTTATGTGTAATTATACTTTCAATAAATTATCACTATGGTTTGCGACTTTTGCCTCATCCTGAACTGTAATAAAAATTATGTGATGGATAGAAGATTCATTCTCACCATAGACCTTAGCGACCAAAACAATTATTTTTTTCTTTCCTTATTAATTCCATAAGTGTTGCCTTCATTTTACAGTTTTTCTCCAATATATTTAAACAGCATTCTTGCACTATTAAAGTAAAACTCGTTTACTTCTGGGTGGGACTGTGGAAAGAGAAACCAAGGATAAGACAGGATCAGTATCTGTCTATATTTCTGAGATGAAGTATTATGTACACTATTTACATTATTCGGACTATTGTCTTCATCTCTGCTGCCATATTTATCACAATGTTTCAGCCGTTGTATGCTCAAGCCTTCTTACTGAAGGATTAGTACAAACCTGATACACCAAAAATATCCAACTACCTGAAGAAAGCCAGAGCGTACAACAGCTGAAACGTTGTGATAAATATGGCAACAAAGATGAGGATAATAGTCTAAATAATGTAAATAGTGAAGACAGGATCAATGTTCTATTTTATCTTCCTACAAGCCTGCAGTCTTTTTCAGTTCTCCCCAAGCAAGGTGATAATGCCATTAAGATGCAAATGGCTACTGGGAGTAAAAGAGTATGAGAAGACTTTAGAAGGAACCGGAAACCTAATTCTAAACAGGGGAAAAAAAAAGAGAAACTTCTACTGCTGTTCAAAAGACTGTGGAGAAGTCTGAATCTGACAATAGACAAACCTATCTACTCCTATTACAGAAATAGTCTTTTCCAAAGATGGACTGTCTCAAAAGATATCTATCAGAGAAATACGGACACAAATATGAGAGAAATTACTGTTTATGTAAGTACCAGAAATGTTAAAGAATTTAAACTGGTCCAAATCTCCAACTATTTATATCATTAATAAAGACTTTTACTAAATACAAATACAATCTCTGTCCCATAATAGTTGTTATGTTTTCTTCTATATTTCTGTACACTAAATGGAACAATTATTTTGGGACAGAAACAGTATCAAATAAGTAGAAAATCCAATTTACAAGAAATATCATCATTAGATTATTCTTCCAGATCAATTATTCACAATTTGTTATCAAGAGAAACTTTTCAAGATCTTTTGTTTCTGTTATACTGGAATACACCTATTCTATTGTTAATAGACTCTCCTACCTATAATAAGTAGAAGTAGTAGCAGTCGCCAGTCGCTCAGTGAGTTGGTCAGTCAGTCGCTGTCGGACGACTGTTAGTCGGATATTAAAGTATCAGCCACCACAACTAGATTGCTGCATCATTACCTATTTTATCAAGTTCCTAACATTTTGTATGTCAAACCTATTTTAGGACTGACTTAATGAAATACAAGCCTCCACTGTGAAACTACTCTACAACAGTTTCTCATTAACATATTTTTTTTACTAAACAAAGCAAGAAATTTTGTATCAGATCCAAAAACTAAAAGACTTTAATATTCAATATTACAAATGTAATATTTTACTAATCATACTTATTATAAAACCCATGTTGCGTGTGTGTGGGTGTTCGTTTATATATGGGATCGGATTTCCTACATTTTTCAACCGATTTCAACTTCACTTTTTTTCAACCAATTTCAACTTCACTTTTTTTTTGGCAGGTAATTTGCAAACAGTTTACTTTTTCTTTTTTTTTTACATTCAGAATGCTTTAGAAATTCCATTTACAAGACAATTGTTTATAATAAAATTCTATTCAATCGGTAGACTCATAACGATTGAAGACCAGGCTTTTTGTTTTAAATGGGTGTGACCAATTTGTAAAAAAAAAAAAAAAAAATAATTTAAGACATGCGTGTTCCATCAACCTTAAACAATTTTTGTCCATTTTATTTTTCAACCTCTATGATGGTTATTACTTGATCTATCTCTTACTGTTACATCCCCGGTTAACGCTTTATCTATCTACTCAGTTTTGTCTATTTGTAACAATAAAGTAACTACTACTCTGCTCAAATGGTAAACAGGTTTGTATTTTTGAAACAGAAACTGTTTATCTCTTTTTAAGCCGCCAGAAATATCCATGTCCAAAGTTTAAACAGCTTAAAAAATATAATCTTAACAAGATTATATATTTTACAGAAAGAAAACCAATCATTTTTACATCTTCCATACAGAAGAAAGTGTGAATCACATTATACCCAAAAATAAAATACATTCAAATTTTCAAGATCCAAAAAAAATAAGGGGGACCCTATTCTACACAAAAAGTATTTTTTGCTTATCTTGAAATTTTAATCTAAAATCAAAACAATGTATGTAAAGCTTTGAACTGATGCAGAGAAGAAATCTTGAATTATAAGAGGCAATGGCCAATTACTCTACATCTGTTGATTTTAAAATATATCATTTACTCTTGAAGCTTTTTAACATAAGAAAAAAAACATACACTTGAATGCAATACAAGAGAAAAATACATTAACCACATAATTGGCATCCTTGGAACTTTTTTCAGGATAATGAAAGACTAAAAATATGAAAAACAAAGTATCCTATTTTCACTTGTTGATTACAATTGATTTTCAACCATCATAGCAGTCACTAAATTTCAAACAAATTTGGTTATTTCTTTAACTCTTTCAAATCTGTACAGTTCAATATTTATCTTGTGTTGGAAAATCTTGACATGAAACTATAAATTATCCAGTTCTGCATTGTTTAAGAAAATAAATTATCTGCAATAATAATAATACAACTTTTGTCTTTCTGAATCAGGCTCTCAAATCCATTTCAGATTAGTTCAGGAATTTTAGGTTTTTTTTTTTTAAAAATTAAAATCTGAACCTTAATTTTGTATCAAATTTATTCGGTATTTTCACTTATTGCTTTTTAAATCTTAACTACAAAAAAAAAGTAGAAAAAAAAAAATATATATATATATATATATATATATATATATATATATATATATATATATATATATACACACACACACACAGGTCAGTGCCATTAAGCCACACACACCCACAAAAAAATAAACCATGATGTCAAAAAGCTGAAAAAATTTTTTTATGGACCCCAAAATTTTTTTTCATTTTCATATTAGAATCATAATCATCAGTGGATCCCAATTTGAAACAAATTCAAACTTGATTCTGACACTTTTTATACAGAAAAAAATCAGACCTTAATCTTTTATTTTAATAAATTCATTAAATTGAATTTTAATACCTTCAGTATATCAGTATTTTCCCAGGAATTTACTATTATTTAGGCTTTGCAATTTCACATTCATGATTGTGTAGTGGTTTGGATTAGCACTTTGCAGACATTTTGAGTGTGAAAAATGCAGCTTATTATATTATTTTTATTAATACATTACAGTACACCATATTGTAATGTTTTTATTCAAAATCATAAAACTATAAATAAATAAATTTTATTTTTTCTTGTTAAAATGTTAAAATCTTGTGCATATGAGATTTCCACCATCTTTTGATGTCATTAATGATGGATCTATTGACAGAGTACTTTGTAATCGGAATCATTTTAAGCTGTCATCTTTCAAATTTATTCACATTGGTGCAGATTTTTATGTGAAATTAAAGGATAGTTTTAATAAATGTTTTTCAAAACCACCAATATTCAACTCTTAGTACTGAATACACATTTTGCATGCTTAGCCACTGTGTTACCTATTTTTGCAGATAACTCCATGGACATGACAAGCTTTGTTTTGTTGTATAAGCTGGTAACCCTGGCATTGAGGCTCACTTTGATCTAAACCACAGACCCCCAACTACTGCAGTTTATTGGTGCCAACCTGTGTGAGTGTGTGTGAGGTCTGATAAAAGAGACTGTTGTTATGGTAAAGGATCTAAAATATGCAGATTGACCTTGAACTTTGTCATGCATGCACACTAAGTTCTTGCTCATTTCTGTTGTTTATAGCAGTGCTTGGAAAGAAAGTGTAGTCATTTCACCACATAACAGAGGTTCTATCAGTGACCATGGCTTGTGCAGCCGTTTCTGGCCAAGGAAACATTTCCCAGGTCCGACAACCACCATATTCCCCAAATCCGAGCCTTTGCAACGTTTTTCTTCTTTCCAAAAATCAAGAACAAGATTTCAAGATGTCAAAGAAATTCAAGAAAATGTGATGAGACAGCTGCTTGTTATCCCAAAAAAGGAGTTCCAGAAATGCTTCATGGAAACAACGCTGGTCAAAGTGTGTGGATTCAGAAGGGAACTATTTCAAAGGAGATTTGTAATTTGCATTTTGAGCTCATCTTTTTGCTAACAACCATGCATTTTGTCTTTATAATACCATAGAGGAAAGTATTTATAGAAAAGGTGTTGGGAAGTGGTGTTGCAATTTGATCTAGATGAGTGACAGCTTATACACAAGCTGGAAAAATGTAATAAAAAATTTAACAGACAGTCCTTGTTGATTCATTTTAAATTAAACATTTTTAGTGAATGAATTTCTAGCTAATGGATAAATTGTCATCTAAATTACACAAAATGAAAATAACACTGACATCTCATTTTAACAGATATATTTACCAAAATTACAAAAAAATATCTTGAAATACTAAATAAATTTATTCAATAAAATTGCCATTGGCTTCAACCATGGCCTCCAGATGACTTTGAATCTCCTGCAACTCTTCTGGACAGTCTCCTTGTTTAAGTTGGTGAATGCTGCCATAATCCTTGCCTTCAGTTCATCATTGGTGTTACAAAAAGTTTGTGTTGGTCTTTCATGCTCAACTGCATCCCACACATAATAATCAAGGGGTTGCAGTCTGGGGAGTTAGGTGGCCAGATGTAAGGGGTGATGTGGTCGCAGAAATTGTCTGACAGCCATGACTAGGTTCTCCTGCTTGTGTGACATGGTGCAGAGTCCTGTTGCCAGACATAGGGTCTTCCAGCAGCCACCCTCTTGACCCAGGGCAGCACTACCTCCTCAAGGCACTTGATGTAGGCCTCCATGTTGAGTCTGAGGCCCTCACCAACAAATGAATGGAGTTTTTTTTTTTTTTTTAGAATAATCTAGTGAGTTTTCCAAACACCTTTGTAATCACCATTAGACTCATCCAACTCTTTCTGAATGCTCTTCACTATCCTCACATTGACACCCAAATATTCTGAAATATTTGTATTGGAGCTTCTGGTGCGAATGCCAAGCAGTACTGCATGCTGTTTCAAAATTTCTGGCAGAATGAATTGTGTCATAAGGCTCTTTTTCTCACAAACGCTGCCAACTGACCCTACTATATTGTGCAGTCAACAAAATCAAAAACAAACAAGGTGTATGCATGAAATTAAAAATATAAAATGGCAACAATTTACCCATTTCATTTATAGGTATATAATTATATATATATTATATATAAAAAAAAAAATTTATCAAAGGTATTAAATTTTCCATTTTCCACATCCTCACCAAAAAAAAAAAAAAGTGCCTGATGAAAATAATTTTTTTTTCAATGAAAAAAAAATAATCATTTTTTTTCATCAAGGTAAAAATTTACTAAGGTGTAAGGGGTTACTTGGTTTGAAAGAAGTGAGACTTTAAAAAAAAATGTCAAACCAAATCCTAAACAGGAAATCAAAAATTTTTGAATTTAGTAAAATTCAATAAATGGGGAAGGATGTGCAAAAATGTAGAGGTTTGATTGCCCAATTTTTTTTCCAATTTATTTTTCAAGACCCAAAAGACTCAATCAATTTATTTTAAATATTATATATGAAATATGAAAAATGTGAAAATATAAACTTTTTTTTAAATTTAAAAACAGATTTAATATATTTGGTAAATACTTTATATTTTTATAAATAAAAACTTAATTTTTTATTTCAAATTTTCAATTGGATACCCTATGAATTTGGTTTCTGATGGATGCTTAATCAAAACTTTTATTGATTTCAGCAAAATTTTTTTGAGTGTGAACCAACATGAAAATGCATAATATAAAAAGGATTTATAAGGAATTTAAAATAAATTAATAATTTTTTTATATATTAGAAAACAGAAATATTTTTTTTTTTTTTTTTAAATTAAAATTAAGATTTGGTTTCACTACTATTTTTAAAATTAATTAAAAAAAATTCAAAAAAAAAAAAAAATTTTTTAATTTCTATTAAATTTTTTTTCATAAACAGGAAAATAAATGAATAAAATTCTAATCATTTAAAATTAATTTTAAAAGTGTAATTTTTTTGTCAATTTTTTAATATAAATGAATGAAATGTCTAAAATCTTTGAAAAGGTTTTTTTTTAATATTTTTTTTTATAAAATATTCATTTTTAAATAAATCAAAACTCAATTAAAAATAAGTTCTTGTTTTTAATCTATATCAAAATTTTGAATTTAATAATGTCATTAAATTTTAATGGGTGTTTAAAAGAATAAGAATTTTTAAAAAATGTCAAAAAAATCAATTTTTTAATAGGATAAACATTTACATATGTTCACAATTTTTTGGACTATTTATACTTTTTAATGGAAATGTTTTAATGAAATATCAAAATGTATATACTGATATATTCATATATATATATATTTTTTTTTATATTTTATATATCTTTAATTTATTTTTTATATATGCAAAAATTTTTTTTTTTGTTTCAATTTTTTTAAAACAAAACAATAAAATAAAAAATTTTTAAAATCAATGCTTTTGTTTTTTTCTCATTAAAAATTTGCACTTTCTTATTCATCTTTTTTTGTTTTTTATTTTAAGGATTTTACATTTATTAAATAAATTTATTTTTCAAGTTCCAAAATTCAGTTTTGTTTTTTGTATGTATTTTTTTTTTATTGTTAAAAAAATTATACAAAAAAAAAGAAAAATTTTAAAATGTATTTTTATATAACATTGATTCAAAAAAAAACAAAACAAAACAACAATGGTAAATATTTGATTTAAATAGTCATGATTTTTTTTTTCTTAGAAAAAAAATTTTTATTTTAAGAAATCTGATTAAATTTACATATCTTTTTAATGTTTTTTAAAAAAAAATTTCTTTTTTAATTAAGATTTTTCATTTTTAAGATTTGAACTTTTTCAAAACAGTTTGTTTAAATTTTACAAAAAATTTCATATAATATTTTAAAAAAAAAAATTGATATCATTTTTTAAATCTTGTTTAAAAATGAATTTGAATTTAAAATTAATTAAAATCATTATTTTTTTTTAATTTATTTCTTGTCAACATCTGTATTTGTTCATGTTTTTTCTGGATATTTCTCTTATTAAAAAACTTTAGTTTTGAAAATCCTATTCAAATTAGTCTGTTGCATCTGAATTTTAACAAAAACTTTATTTTCATAAACTTTTTTTTTTTTTATGATTTTCTGTATAAATAGAAATGCAAAATGTTCATTGTTCTTTATCTTTCAAAAAAATGAGTCTGTTTTTTAAACCAAAAATAAAAAAAATTAAGAAAAATAATCTGTGGAGATGTCATTAATACCTAATTCCTAACAGGAAAGCCAATTTTTTCTTTGTTTCAAACCCTACAAAGGAAGATAACAGGAAAACTGTTTTTAAGATTTTTTTGGAAAATGAAATTTTTTCATTAATTTTGTTTAAAAAAAAAAAAATAGCTGTCTTAGACATTTTTTTCTATAATAATTTAAAAAAAAAAATGTTCCAAAATCTTAAAAAAATCCTCTTGTTTAAAAGAAGGGATTTTTTTTTTCTTTATATCAATCAAGCTTAACAGCAAATTTTCTTTTAATGTGGCTTTTTTATTACTGAGGTTTATTCTAGAATTGAATTTTCATTTGATTTTAATTTTCATCTTCAACTGGTTCTGTAGACTTCAGCTGACATAGCAGCTACAGAGAGATTCTTTTTTTTTGTTTGGTGAAAGTTGTCTTAATTTTAAAAAAAAGTTATCTGATGATTTAATTTATTATCATCAAATTTCATTTTTTTTTTTTTTTTTTTTTTTGAAAGATTCATAACACAGATATATTATTATATATATAAGAAAATGGTTTAGAACCATTTTTTTATATTGACAGACTTTTAATCATTTAATAAATTTCATTTAATGGCTTGTATTAGAATTTAAAAAATAATGAACAAATTTGAAAGATGGCAAAACACTTCCAAAGACTTCAAAATTCATTTCATTGGTCATTCTATTTCTTTTTGTCGAAATATATGCATTTTCAAGATACATTGTATATTTTTTTTTTCAAATGTTATAAACTAACTAGCAATAATGATCTTTTTTAAACCAAAATATAAATATATATATTTATATACAAAATGATTCTCCAATTTTTTTAACATTTATTTATTATATTGCATGTTGTTTTAGCTATAGATTCATTTATTTTTATTTGAAGTTTGTTTTTTTTCCGGTTTATCAACCTTTAAAAATTAAAAAAAATGAATAAAAAAATATTTTTAGATTTTTTTTTTTTTTTTTTTATTTATAATTATTTATTTTATATATATATTCTTTAATAATTAGTCATAAAGGGGATAAGAAGTGATAATTATACCTAAATAAAATTAAAGAAACAAAAAATGAAATTTATAAAGTTTAAAAACCAATTCTATATTAAAAATCAATTTATAAACTTTTGAACCTTAATTTGTGAATATGGTAAAATTAAAATTTATATTCTAGAGAATGTTTATAAATCTAAAAGATCATTATGTTTAGGTAAATGGTATTTGAATTTATTTATTTTTTTTGTCTTTGTTATTTATGAGGATAAAAATATTTTTATGATTGTTTTTTAATTTTTTTAAATTTTTGGGGGGGATTATTTTTTTTTGTTATTGTAAATAAAATGAATTATTTATAGATGGAGGGAGAAAAGATGAATTCATTTTTTTCCCAACATTTTTTGCCAGTAAATGAATTTATTGAACATATTACTTGAAATGGAATGCAGATTTTAAACTTTTTTTTTTTATAAATTGATTCATAGTCAAAATTAAAATAGTACAAAATACATATTAAAGCAATACATAAATTTAATAAAAGAAATGAGGTGAGGTAGGAGAAAAAAAAAAAAAAAAAAATTATATATTTAATAAATTTATAAAATTTTATCCATCTATATATTCCATATATATATATATATATTAATTATCTTATAAATAATATGGATTAAATATATCAATTCCAAAATATCCTAAAATCCTTAAATTTATATAATAATAAAATTTATTTTCTATATATATTGATAAACACTAATAATAATAAATAGATCATATCCCCATATATAAAAACTGAAAAATAAATAAATTAGATTGCTGTTTATAGGTAGAATGAATGTTTAATTATTACTTTTTTTTAGCAATTGGTCAAACCAATAAACTGTGGAAAAAATTTGTTTTCAATTTAAATGATTTTCTACATTGAATAAAATAATATAAAAACAATTTATTAAATAAATTTTTTTTTTTTTATTCTTGAATGGGATAAATAACAGTAAAAATAGATCAAGATCCACCATCATAAAGACTGAAAAAAAAAAAAAAAAGTGAAGATTTTGTTTAAATCGTTTGAAAAATGTAGGTAGCCTTTCTGTAATTTTTTTTTTTTTTTTTTTGATTTTTACTTATTGAATACAGTAAAAAAAAATTGCATATTTTGCTTGTGGTGATTCATAATTAGAATTCTGATTTGAATATATTTTCCACTTTTGTTTCTAATACAAAAAAATTAACTTTATTTGGGTTTATTAATTATGATCTAACAAATCTTATTCATTTAGTAGCCTTTCTGTAATAATAATCTTTTACAATTTATGATTTTTTACTTATTGAATACAGTAAAAAAATTGGACACCATGTGTATTTAAAGTAGTTTCCCGTTCGGTTATTATTTTTAGTTAGGACTTGTGTATGTTTAGATTTCATTATCTTTCCCTAAAGATAAAGAACTTATCCGATGTTTGTATTCATACAATCAGTAGAGATCGTTAGATTATTGTTTAAGGTTGACGGACACGCATGTCTTAATTAGTTTTTTTTTTTTTTTTTTTTAAATTGGTCAAACCCAAACTCAAACAAAAACATTGTTTTCAATCGTTATGAGTCTCTACTGATTGAATAGAATTTTATTATAAATAATTGTCTTGTAAATGGAATTTTTAAAAGCATTCTGAATGTTAAAAATAAAGAAAAAAAATGTGCAAGAGAATAAGAAACACTACCTGCCAAAAAAAAAAAAAAAAAAGTTTTGTTTTATCGGCTGAAAAATATAGGAAATCCGCTCCCATATTTAAAGGAACCCACACACACAAAAACAACCCGATGTGAGTTGTCCCCTTCCATTTTCACGATGTCTCTTAATCGTGTTTTCAAATTGATTTTGTGCAAAAACAATTATATTTTTCCCATTTTTGGCGCTGTTAGAACCACCACAAGGTAATTTTATGTAGTCCTGTGAAGTTTTGTTGAAATCGGTTGAAAAATGTAGGAAATCCGATCCAATATATAAACGTTACAGACACACACACACAATCTGTGTTTTATAATAAGTAAATATATACTATATATAATTATATTGTCAATAAAATTAAATAAGACATTTATTAAGTATTTCAATATAAAGCAAATTAGGATATAATATTTCTCAAATAACACCAGACAACATTTTTTTATAACCCAAATGTTATTGGGCAATATAAATGATCTTTTTTATATATTTTTCATGGTGAATCTGAAAATCAAGTCCATTTCCCCCCCCATCAAATAATTTTTTCAATAATGATAATTTCTAATTTTTTTTAAATAAACAAAATACGCTTTTTAAATAAAGTGATATGCCTCCAAAAGTATTCCCAACCTTTTCATCAAAATAAAATATAAATCAAAAAAAGTATCCCAATAACTTAAAGAACAATTTTTATAAAGAAAATTCTCAAACAAAAATTATATTAAGTCAAACATGTCATCAATTTTCAAATCAAAACAGAATCAAATAAGTTACAAAATTATGAAAAAGACATTCATTTTTTTTTCCTTCCAAACAATAAATCATCTTTCTTGGAAAACTCTAAGAATGCAAAAAAATTTTGAAAGGTTGATTGGTTTGATGCTTTTTGATTGTGTAATCCTAAACCTATTAATCTTTTATATCACAATCAAACACATTCTAATTATAAACAGGACAAAAACATCCTAAAAGAACTAATAAATACTAATATATACAGCACAGACCCTGGAAAACAAATAAAATTAATAATATACTAAATTCAATATATCCAATTTAATCATTTGTAATGACTCCACCCCACCAATTAACAGGTTACAGAAAACCAGAATTATATATAAATTTAAATGTCCCTTGGAAGATTGTATCTCCAACAGAAAAAATAATATATATGTTGGTCACATTTGAAACAATGTTGTCTAGAGGGTTGAGTTTTCATATGACTGATGCATCTAATATCTCTCAACATTTACAACAGCATGCCTGTCAACATTCTCAATTTAGAAAAATTCTTGTTGAAAATACATCTATACTTTTTCATGAAAATAATAAACAAACCAAAAATTCTTTAAGCTAACTATATTAAAAAATTGAAACCAACCCTTAATAAAATTAATTATGAATACTGCACAAATGTTTTAAAATGTTTACAGTAGATAGTCTAAAATATGTAGGTTATAACTAATAGCTTTAAATAGTTTTTGGCAATGGTAAATGACATCTCAATAACTTAGTTAAATTAATTTGAAATTACTGTAAAATATATGATTACATTAAAAAATAAAAAATTTTTTTAAGTTTGAGTCTTATATTTAACAAATTGGCATCATTAAATAAAAACATTTAATTTTCAGATGAACACAGATATTTAGTCTTAGGAAAAACAAGACCCTGAAGATGACATTGTGTTAATGTCAAAAGTAAAGAAATATAGATAAAATAGATAAACATCAACATGGCAATTTTCTAAAACTTTAATAAGGATACTAAAAACTTGTCCATAAGTATGAGAGGATCCTATTAAAATAAGTAGACAAAACTTGTTACTTATTTATCTGTGACATTCTTTTTCCACAAAAAAAATGAACCTATATATATATATATATATATATATATATATATATATTTACATAACTTATTTTGTGCAGTATCTTTATATTTACATTAACTCTAGATTTGTTTCAATATAAAATTCTTACTTAACAGAAACTTAATTCTAGTTAAATAAAATAAGGCTCTCTATTTAATATATATATATATGTCATGTTAATATTAAATGTTTGTGTGTGTTATGTGTGATCATTTTAATTTTAAACAAAGAAATTTAAAATGGCAAAATGTAAACAAAATTAGGATTTCAGAATTCTCTGATAAATTTTTCCACTAAGAAAAATTTGTGTGTGTGTGGAGCTTGTTATTTATATATTTATATATATATTATTGTTTCTAATGACACATTAGTTAATTAAAACTTTAAGAAAAAAAAAGATTCAACAAAGTAATAATGAAATAAATGGCAAATGGAAATTTAAAATCTTTGTTCATTAAAGGATCAATTATTTTTTTTTAACTATAAATAATGAAAAATTTAGGTTTTAAAAACATGGTATATCAAGCAATTTCATTTTTAATGGGGTCATCTCTTTATATATATATATATATAAACCCACTGTTTTTTTTATTTATATAAATATCATAAAAAAACTTGAGTTAAGGCATATATTTCATTTATATCATTTATATTATAAAAAAATAATATATATATTTGGTATATATTATTGCATATGTCAATAATATTTCTAACCAAGATTTATATATATAACCCTTTATATAGATAATTTCATAACTATTCATTCAAATGCTATATTGTTTTATTATAAGATCCAATGTTATTATCTTAGATAAAAATATATTAAGAAATATTTTTATAATATATCTGTGATTTTCTATATATGGCATAGTGGATTTTTATATACAGATTTGTATGACAATTTTTTCATAGAGACATAAAAAAATTTCAACTTGAATTATATGGCTATATTGTGTATAACAGGAGTTGCTTATTATATATATATGTGTATATATTTCATATTAAAGAACATATACCTGCAACTGAATAGTATTTCCTTATATAAAAATAATATTCAATATATTCCAAACCAGATCGTTATATATTTTGATACACTAATTATATATATAATTCATATATGGCGAATAAAAAAAAAATAATTCCTATTCATATTATAGAACAAGATGGGTTATTAAAATTATTTTTTTTTTATTTATAAGACATACAGAATATTTTGCAGGATTATTATTTTTTATATATATTATATATATATATATAATCTATATTTACAAGATGGAATTCTATATTTAAATAATTCAGATTTTATTACACAAATATATATAAAAATTGGATTTGCCACTAGGATATTTTTTGCTGTATTTATTATATAGGTTTCCTTTAAAAATAAATCATTAATTTATATATATATCCTATTATGGGATATCTGGACCTTTATATACATTTAAAACATTTATATTTTTATATAATGGGACCTTTATATATATTTTTGCTTTATTTCAATATTTTTAAAAATATATTATAATTCAATAAAAATATTTACCATTAATTTTTTATATATATATATTTAAATTATTTTTTTGTGTTTTTTTTTATGAACATATATACAAATCCAACTCTGTATTATTATTTTATTTTATAGATATATTTATAGAGAAATTAATATTATTCATAAAATATTTTTATTTTTTTTTGTTGGCATTATGATATTATGTACCTCACATATTCTATATTTGTATTTGATTTTGAATATTTCCATATTTGGTTATATTTATATATATATTTATATATTCTTCCCAAATATTTTTTAAGCATTTATAAATATATATAAAGGCAATCTTTCGCAAGGGGTTTATTTTTTATGGCATAAATGTATATGCATGATAGAGGATATATATATATATTTTTGATATAATATAGTTAAATGATATACATATAGATATACCTGTTTGTAAATTTACATTGCATTTATATATATATAGATTTCATTTTATTAGGTTAATAATGTAAGAGGAAATTTATCCAAAGACATAATATTATGTATAACAAATATATTATTATATCTTTCCTATTAAGAGATATATATATATTTATAATATTTTGACATAAATATATATATATATATAATTAAGTAGCACATTTAAATTCATATATATAAAAAAACTAATATTTTTTTTGTAAAATATATATTTTTTTTTCATTATTATTTGGATATTTTGTTTTAAATAGGTGACAGCATTATTAATATATATATAAATATAAGGATGCCATATCATTATTATATATATATATATATATCTGTCTTTGGAATTTATTAATATATATAAGATATATATTAGATTATTATTAAGGTATATGAATGGTTGATTTATAAATTTTAATATGAACTATAGGCCACTAATATTATTAAAATATATATATATCACTATTATATTTTTAATATATATACATATATATATTATATAATAAGAAATATTATATATCCTAATATAGCTAAATATATAGTATCTTATATATCTATAATTGTTTGTTCATTATATATTTTACTCCATTGTTATTATTAAATTTATATGTTATATTTTTTATAAATATATATCATGATCATTATATATATGAGAGATCACTGAAAATAGAATATTACATTTGATACCATTCCCAAATCTTCTTTTAATTTCCTGGTTTGTCACATTTGTACAGCTTTTACTATTACAAGTAAATCAAAAGTTTTTGTTGATTTAAAATGGAAAAGTAATATACAAACTAATCATGGTATTCATTTGAAATATCAATGAACTTTTTTTACAATCTATCCTTTCTTTCATACATCAGTATATCAGTAAAGTTTTTTTTTTTTGTTTAGGGAAATGGACTAAAAAAAAAAAAAAAAAATAATTTTCAATATCTTTTCCAATGCTTTTTTTGACTTTTAGCACACTAAAACTTTTTAAGGAATTTTAATGTCAATCACATACATCCAGAAAAAAACATCAGATTGTACTCAAATCAGACCAATTAATGTAAATTTATAAGCTTAGTTTTTTAAAGAATAATTAGCAAACTCTTTGAGTCTATTATCAACAAAGTTCATCACCTCACCAGAAAAAAAATCTCCAGACTGACAAATAAAGGGTGTTTCACTAAGACAAATCAAAGTTAGCAGTAAATAAATCTGTGTTATTGGTAAAAATTTATTTATTTCTCTATTGGATCATGTTATTTAAGTCATGGAAATTATGTGTGAAAAATAATATCGCCCAAATATCCATCAAGGCTTTGGCAGCACACCCCCGTTCGATAGTCAAAATTTTTGATGATGTCTCTGCTTAGTTGCTCCTCGATCTCACCAATATGCCTTATTAACTCATCCTTCAGCTGTTGAATTGTTTTTGGCTTGTTGGCATAGACCTTACTTTTGAGATGACCCCAAAGAAAGAAATCTAAAGGCGTCAAGTCACATGATCATGGTGGCCAACTGACTTTGTTGTTTCGAGAGATGATGTGACCTGGGAACTTCTCATTCTGTTTGAATGTCCATTTTCATAATAGGCTTCGATAACTTTAACACGTTTTTTGATTGTTAATCTTTCCATGGTTGAAATTGCCAAAGACTTAAATTGTTAAATGTGAAAGAAAAAGAAAAAGAAAAAAAAAAAATAAGACACTTAAACTTAATTCCCATTTAAAATCAGTCCAAATTATTAGAACACACCCTTTAGTATAGATTTTAGGCCTTGAAGTCCACAGCTGATGCTTTGTCATCATTGACAGAATCAGAGAAGTGGGTTACTGTTAAAATGGTTATGATTAATGGGGACATGGTGAAAAGTTAAGATTATAATAAGGAGGACAGATAACAATTGGCCCTTAATTTGAAAAGGACCAGATTGTAGTGTGCAGAGAAACATGTGTGCTGGAGTCCATTCTACAAAGTAACAGTTTTGGGGAAAATCTGTGAATGGAACTTTCTCTTTACATTTGGAAATATCAGGGAAATAATTATCATTTCCTATCAGTAAAGTTCTGAATTGGTGGAATGAAAAAAAAATGGAGCTCATCTGAACATTTGCCATGGAAATAGCAGTAGAATAGTGATAGACTTGCAATGTATCTGTGAGAAAGAGGCTGTGTTGTGAATAACAAGTCTTACCCACTACAAAACAAGACAAAAAAGAAATTAAATGAAATTGGTTAAAATTTTAGTATCCCCCTCTCCATGTGCATGTATAAACACATCAATGTAAAATAACACTATAGTCCAATGAAGTCATAAAGGATGAAACAAAATTTTCCCATACTTTGTCAGAAATTTTCACAAAATTTGCTCTTATGTATAAAAACATACATTCTTTTGCTCTCTTTCATACGCTTGAAGATGAAATGGAACTAATGCTTTTAATTTAATTGCAAAATTAAATTCGGGGTTTTTAGCTTCTATTTTTGAAACATGGTTGGAACTGTGTAGCGAAAAAACATTTTAAATCAAAATCATATATCTATATATATATATATATATATATATATATATATATATATATATATATATATATATATAAAAACACACATAATAAATATACATTTGTCCCTTTACAAATAAAAGTGGATACACTGAGGTCAACACCTACTGGTGACAGTTTCATGCTTAAACACAATCTTGAGGTATATGTTTTAAGCATGGAACAAATTGTCACCACTTGGTATTGACCTCAATGTCCATGTTCATATCTACATAAACTTTAGCCCTGATACTGAGCACTTTAATGCATAAATATAGCATATCTTAAAACTATATTTTTATTATATATATATATATATATATATTATGAAATGGACTAAGTCTAACAATTATTTTAATATATTTTCTGTTTATATGTTATTTTTATAGATACAAATATTTTAAATAAATACTCTGTTTAAACAGTATAAGATTTAGCTATATAAAATGGCTGGATACTTATTATTAAGTACGCCTATCTGCCCTAATTACTAGCTAATCTCTGGTTGGAAATGTCTGCTCAGACACATTTGTGTTTCTTCAACACCTTTAGAGTCAACCTGTGGTTTATACTTCAAATATGCTGAGCAGCCCTCAGTTACAAATTTTAGAAAAAAATGCCTAACCTGGCATGATGAGGAGTTGAACAATGTCCATATACTCAAACCCTTGGTTATGATTACTTATAACTTCATGCAAACACAACTATTGATGGCTTCCAAACAGTTTTACCTACTGAATTTCATTAACAAGGTTGAGGTCAACCTGTGGAAAGATTTTCAGATACCACCTAACAGTGATACCTGCTGGGATTCATTCCCCCAAGTTCATCTCAACTTCAGTCATTTTTCCACTGCTGTGACATGGCATCCCTGTTTTTTCTATAAATATTTTTGTGGCAATTGTACTCATGAGCTCTCCTCTTTGGTACATCAATTGCACAACTTTAAGCATACTACTAGATTGGCAACTAGGTCTCATCATTTTACTGTTGAACTAGTTATATATTCTATTCTAATAGTTTCTTTTCTCACACTTCTCACTTGTGGAACTTTCTTCTGATTTCTTGCTTCCCTGCCACCTACAATCTTCAAAAGTTTAAATTCTATGTCAATTGCCATCTTCTGTCTTCCTGAATCCTGTTCTCTTTTCCTTCCTAGAGTTTTCTCATTCTCTTTCCCTCCTAGTAATCTTGTGTCTTAGTGGCATTATCACCTTGGTTGGGGTGGATTGATTAAAAAAAAAAAAAAATATAATACAAGACTTTAAATAAAAGATATGAACACAATAGGCAGCTTTTAGAAAACTTTTTTTTTACAAAAATAATACACTCAATGAAACAATTGTTCTGTTCCATTATCTATCATTTTATTGTTGAATTAGCTAGATATAATCCTAAGTTCTATTCTAATGATTTCTTTTCTCACCTGTGCAACTCTTCTGATTTCTTACTTTCCTGCTACCTACTATCTTTTATTGTCTTTTCTCCTCACAAATATCTTCTCATTCTCTTTCACTCTTAGTAATCGCTTGTCGCATTACCCCTTACTTGAAGTGAAACGATTTATAAAAAAAAACAAAAAAAAAACTATCAAGTCAATTTATCAGCTATGGCAAGATTTGAAACCTGAGTCTACTGGCTGAAATTGAAACATTCTAATCAGTCGGCCATTCACCCATATCTATACATGCAGGGTGCGATGGATAAATTGTCACCATTTTATATTTTTAATTTTGTACATGTGCATTGTTTGTTTTTGTTTTTGTAACTGCACAGTATAGTAGGGTCTTTCAGACACCACCTGTGAGAAAAAGAGCATCATGAAACAATTCACTCCACCAGAAATTTGTAAATGGCATGCTGTTCTGCTTAGCGTTCATGCTAGAAGCTCGAATATGAACATTTCAGAGTGTTTGGATGTCAATCTGGGAATAGTACAGAACATTCAGAAAGAGTCGGTTGAGTCTAATGGTGATTACAAAAGGTGTTTGGAGTGATCACTAGTGATGGTGAAGTTATACCGCTATTCATCTTCCCACAGGACATCAAACTCAATATGGAGGCCTAGTGCCTTGAGGTGGTAGTGCTGTCCTGGGTCAAGAGGGTGGCCGCTGGAAGACCCTATGTCTGGAAACAGGACTCTGCACCATGCCACACAAGCAGGAGAACCCATGACTGTCAGACAATTCCTGTGACCACATCATCCCTTACATCTGGCCACCAGACTGTAACACCCTTGATTATTATAGGCAGGGCACAGTTGAGCAAAAGACCAACTCTTTGTAACTCCAAAGGTGAACTGAAGGCAAAGATTATGGCAGTATTCACCAACTTAAACAAGGCGACCATCCAGAATCTGGAGGCTTATTGAATAAATTTACTCTTTAGTATTCAAGATATTGTGTAATTTTGGTAAATATATCTGTTAAAATGTGATGTCAGTGTTATTTTAATTTTTGCCTAATTTAGATGACAATTTATCCATCGCACCTTGAATATGGTTATATTTCAAAACTTGCTGATGTTCAGGTTGTACAAATCTTTTAATCCCAAATTTTAATGTCATTTGCTGCATGATAAAATCTTTCATGCAGCTGCTGCATATTAGATTTGACATTTAAATATTTTAATAGCAAATATTTCAATCTTCCTCATAACACAATCAGTTATGATAATCATTTAGTGTCAGTGCTTTAAAAAAGAAAAGAAGAAAAGAAATGGTTAAAAAAAAAAAAAAAATCCTCAAAATAAAAAAAAAAAATACTGAAATAATTAGAAGAGAGAAATATACTATTTACATTCAAACTGTTCTCATCTTTATTTTTTGATCACAATGTTTCAACCTTACTCTCCAGCTTTCTTCAGGTGTCTGTCAATCAGGGTAATCTTCAGGGAACTTCAAACTGAACCCTTTATTTTTATCTACAGACAATGGTTCTCTCTCTAATATCAATATCTAGGGAATATCTCGTCTTGTACTTATTTAGTTCTGCTATGTTATTGGTTGTCCAGTTTCCAATAAATATGAGTTTTTACTACCCAGCCCAAGGATTGAACCCACAATTACTATGACACCAAACTCACAAAGCTATTGTTCCATGGCAAATGTATTTACATGTGAATAGTTTACTGCATATGATCAAAATGTTATTATTCATTTGACTAGCGGAACTGAAAGAAATTTCATGGTGGTTTTATTAAATGAAAAATGCATTTATTTCCATGTAATACAGACAAAACATTTGTACAATTATTTAACATTTACATATTATTAAAAACTTTGTGTTCAATTTAAATCTAATTCCAGCTTTATTCATTCATCAACACTGCTTTAACACTTTGAACCCGAATGGTCAATATACCAGCCGTTGTGTGAAAGTGCATATACCTGGACAGTATACTAACCAGTGTCATGGAAAGCAGAGACCAGAGTTCAAAGAATTAAAGGAAAAAGTGTCACACGTCACACATTCACTACTAGCTTAGAAGCCACCTTTTGGGTGAACTTTGGACTAGTGCCTGTGAAGTGCTTTTGAGTCATTGGCTTTTTATTTTCAGCATCCTACGTACATAAAAGTTATAAGAATTTAGAAATAATAAAATCATTTTATCTTTATTTGACATCTTAATTTGGCATAATCTTTCTTCGTATACGCAACCAATCTCTATAGTTTGTTTAGATTTATTTTGCGCACAATTTGTCTTTTAAAAAAAAAAAAAATCACCATTCTTTATGATCCCTTCACATAAAGTCACTCTTAAAAGACATTAGGGAACTATATAATATTTTGAATACCTCACAGAACGTGTGCTAGAAAAAGAAAAACAAACATGAGGAATGTCACGTGCCCTGCTTAAGTTTTAATTAGACGATATCAATTGCAATTGTGACAAAAAGCGAAATTAAAATTAAACTTTTCATAAAGGATATTTTTAAACTTTTCACTCTGCTCAATATTAATTTTAACTTTAAATGAGTTATTTAATTTTTAATTGTGTGCAACTACCTGTTACTTCAGGTTGTTTATGCTCCGCCAAGATTAAAATATGGATGGACAGACACACATAAACTTCACTTTATTTAAATAGGTAAAAAAAAAAAAAAAAAAAAACACTAATATACCCATTTTTAATATGCACTTGATATCATTTCAATAATTAAACATATACACGGAAGCCTACAAAAAAATTAATACATATAAACTAATACCATAAAATGAACATGACATTTACTTAACTAATGAAAACAAAAATACATAAAAATTGAAACAATTCCACACCATCCCATTCCCAAAATCTTCCGATTAAGCTAAATAAATAGCAAAACATGTAAAATACGTTTTCATTCCTCACTGAGTATGCCATACTTTTGGTCAAAATCATGTGCAAAAAAATAAAAATAAAAAAAAAATAAACTAAGCTGTGTTTAGTAAATAATTGTGAGGACATAGCAAGATTCAAATAAAAAGCCGACAAAATGATAAAATAAGATTAAAAATGAGCAGACATAAAAAAAATAATATGTAGAGAATTTTCAACCAATTACTATTGATTTGAATAAATTCAAAAAGTCTTCGCGTTTGTATCCACCGAAAAACAAATGAGACTTTGCAGTAAGTCATGGTCAGTCAACTCAAAAAAGCCAGTTCACTGCAAATCTATGCTCAGCGATTCTACATAGAGATAAAGGAGACGGTTAGAGACACCGACAACTGAAACTACAGGTCAGCATCACTAAGCCAAGACACTTTGCACATTTTTTTTTTTTTTTTTCTCCTGTAACTGAGAGTTAACTAAAAAATGTATGAACATTCTCTACCAGACAAATGTCCACTTTTAGGAACATTTCAAATGACAAGTACTCTGAAAAGACATGTTCACACACGCATACTAAAAAATCAGTTCGTTCCCTAACACCTTTTTAATTTTTTTTTAATTATACACAAAAAAAAAAAAAAAAAAAAAAAAAATTGTAAAATAAAAATCAATTACATTTTTAAATTTTACTAAAATTATCGGAAGTTTATTTACTCTCGTGGCGATGACTAATTAATTTAACAATGCCGCAATGCAAAGAGAAGATAGACTTGATTACTAAAAGAAAAAAAAAAAGGTTGCAAAAAAAGTTCAATAGAACGAAGATAAAAAAAGTCGAACAATGAAAAAAGGATTTTTTACAAGGACCTTTTAAACTTCGTCGTTAAACTTTTAATTCCATGTATTCGTCGGAGTTTATTAAAGTTAAAATTAATATTTACCACCAAAAGAAAGAGGAAGTTAGCACAACTTTTTTTAAACTCACAATTAGCAACAAGGAAGATGATTTGCTAGTGCAAAAATAAATTAAAAAATTAGTTCAATTCTTACGTCACGGGCATAGCCTTGTGTCAGACTAAAGTTAATGATTGTGTAAATATTTCGGGCACCTCGCTGTATACTAGTGAGTGAATAAGTCTCACTTTAAAAAAAGCCAATGTGGTTGAATGTGATATAACTCTATTTTGGGGCCTTTTGTCAAAGTAAGTAGTCAAAAAAAGTCAAAAAAAGTGAAAAAAAGCAAAAACAAAACTCTCTGGCAATCTTCCGGTGTTTTCTTTTTCGTTAAAAACCGTATCATACTGTTACTAAAGAATAAGAGCGTACAACACACACTGTACACTACACCGACAAAAGACAAGTTATAATTCAAAATTAAATGATAAAGAACTAATTCACACTTTACTTCAACACGGCTACATTGTCAATTAAATGGCATTTTTAACAATGATTTTATACTCGCTTGTTTTTTTTTAAAGCACCTAGCAAAAATCAACACTACAGGCCTGCCCTTGCTTACCAATGAAATAAAAAAAAACAACACTAGTAGTAGTTTATAATAATTTATTTAGGATACTAAGGATAGGCACAAACGTACAACAAAATAAGTTGATGCTTCTTTTCTACACTAAAGCTTTAAAATGAGACTGTAAGAAATATTTTAAATTTTAATGTCTTTTTCACGGAATCCACAGCCAAACAAAACACGATTCCGATAAAAAGGCGATTTAAAAGCCGCAAAAGTTAATTTCCCTAAATAAAAAAAAAAAATAAAAAATTAATGGAATTTTCGTTTTGTTTCTAATTCTGGAAATGCGCAACAACCCTTTTGTTTTTGACATTTAGAAATTTAAAAAAAAAAAAAAAATTCAATTGGTAAATCAAACAAAACTTGTAATTTTAAATTGAATTGTCAAATTTTATTTAACGTTTTTTTTGTTTTTGGAGAGTTGAAAATAAATGTAAAAAAAAAAAAAAAAAACATGCAAAATTCACAATACTTTTTAAAAACCATTTAAATTTCTTAAAAACTTTTATATAGTAAATTTCAAACTTTTATATGGTAAATCAAAATCGAGAATTAAAGAACCTCAATAACTGCTTTAGAATTGTTCATTTTAAAAATTAAAGGACTGAACATTCAACAGTTCGCGTGGAATGCCATATTTCATACACAAGTTTGTTTCTTTTATCTCGTCTTTTTTAAACAATTATTTAATTAAGATTCAACACGAGAAAAATAAATCATTTGGAAAAGACCAAGTTAATAACTTAAAAACAAACATTTTAACTTCTGGAATGATCAAAGTGTAGTTTATGAACAATAGTTTATAAAATGAACGGTTTTCAACACGAGAAAAAATTCGAATTTATTTTGTGGGGTAAAATGGGTCTTCTTAAGAAAGATGAGCAGATCTTCGTATTGTCTTAAAATTTTAAAAATTAATTAATTAAATGTTTTCGAACTTTCATCATTATGACCGAGAATTAATTTAACAAGTTTGAAGAATTTTTGTTCTAGAGACAGAATTGTTGTGGTATAAATTTTTAACTAAACTAATATAAAAAGAATAAAGTATACGTCGTAAACTAAGTAAAAAGACTAATAATAAAAACCAAGTGTATTGTAGTTAGTAGTCGTACTATAAATGAAAAAAAGAATCTTGATTATTTGCTGATAAC
>CAHIKZ030001664.1:0-40000 GCA_903632075.3 Acanthosepion pharaonis | reverse complement strand
ATCTAAATCAATGGCTGGACAGAAGTCAACTAAAAGTATGTCTAAAGTGGAGACTGAAGTCAACACTGAGCAACGATTTTCCATTTCATGCTTAAATGCTATATATGCCTGAAGATTATGTTGACATCAGTGTCCACTTTTATATTTACACATGCTCTATCCTTGATATTGAACCTTTTAAACATAAATATCAGTTAATAACCATCTGTGATACACATTTGGGTGATCATATCTCTTTCAATTTATGACTGGGCAGAGATTTTCCTGCAGTAAGTTGTCATTTCTTTTGCCCACCAAGACTATAGGACCCAGTCTGTCCTGCTATTCAACCATGGAAAGAGGACAGATGGATTCATACCTTTCCCAATGGTATTTGCATGGAAGTGAATGCAATGAACCTGACTGGAATTTGATTTTTTCCATTCCAAGCCGATATCTGTTACACATCACACATCAAAAACATAAATATAGTTTAAAAAAAAACATTTACACTTTAAAACACACACACACACACACACACACACACACACACACACATATAGACAATAATAAATAATATATAAAAAAAAAAAAAATCCTAATATGAATTATGCTGTTTTAATGTTAATTTAATGTTTTGTCAATACGTTTTATGTCTAGTAGGCCATCTTCAGGACATATTCATAAAACATAATTAACATTAGACTATATTCAATTCAACATGAAAAGACAATGGACATAAGAGTAAGACTGATCAAAACAGATAACTGAAATTTTTTTTAAGATCAGCATTCCATTTCACAATATGATCACGTCAATGTCACATATGGCGATGTTGATAAAACGTATTCCTAAAATAGAGTATTTTGAATGAAAAATGAAAAGAATTTTAGACCCGGCTTCTTTAATATTTCCCCTTTTCTAGCAAGATTAATGCTCGACAAACGTACATATAAGTTTTAGATTAAAATAAAATTCTTTTCATGATCATATTTCATGTTGAATTGAATATAGTCTAATGTTAATTATGTTTTATGAATATGTCCTGAAGATGGTCTACTAGACCGAAACGTCCGACATTGACATTATATTAACATTAAAACAGCATAATTGCATATTAGGATTTTTGTTTGTTTTTTCCGTATATTTTTCTTCATACTGTCGGATCTATATCCATATATTTGCTTACACAATGTATGTATAAAGCTGAAAATTTTGAGTGAGCCGCATTTAACACTAAAATGGCAGGCATCATTAATTGATGTTTCATTGGAGGTCAACATATATCCTCAATTGATGATTTTAAGATTCATTCATTTTCTGGAGTATTTGCCTGCAAATAAAGCTGAAAGAAAAAGCCAAAGATAGTATTATGTTGTCATGGATACTTCCTGAAGAAGAAATTGATGAAAAATGATGACAACTTGGTGCAAAGAATGTACAATTCCATTGTGCATGGAATTCTTCAAGGAGTCTCATACTGTTGAAAGATATCTAGGATTACTTCCAGGAGTATCATAAAATATATTTATGATTGCTTCAAGGAGTATCATACTGTTAAAAGATATGTAGGATTGCTTCAAGGAATATCATAAAAGATATTTAGGATTGTTTCAAGAAGCATCATACTACTAAAAGGATATTATTGCTTTAAGGAGTATCATACTGTTAAAAGATATTTAGGAATGCTTCAAGGAGTATCATACTGCTAAAAGATATTTCGTATTACTTCCAGCAGTATCATAGTGTTAAAAGATATGTAGGATTGCTTCAAAGAGTATCATACTATTAAAAAATATTTAGAAATGCTTCAAGGAGTATCAAGCTATTGAAGGATATTTAGGATTGTTTCAAGGAATATCATAAAAGATATTTAGGATTGCTTCAAAGAGTATCATACTGCTAAAAGATCGTTTTTGTGTACAATTAAAGTGAAAATAGTATAAAAACTACATTTTTCAAAAAATGAATTTTCTCATTTTTTTCCTCTGTTTGATGTGCATGTCCAATGTAACTTCCTCTCACTGTTTAAGAGTTAATAGTGGTCCTAGTCTGGAAGAGATGTGAACATACTGTGTCTTTCCCATCACTTGGAAGATTCCTAGCTGGTCTTCAATCAATCCTGACCTTCTTGCTGCTACAAATCTGTAGAGCATATGTTGGCTGAAAATCCCTGAAAAATCTAGGTTCATAAAGTCAATAGGAAGGGTTCAGTTCTGTAATTCTACCATTAATGGGCCTTATAATTGTTTGGCCACCATATTTTTTCATTTTTTGAAAGAACCATCATTCTTGCGAGTGTATATATTCAAAATGACCTGTGTGGATTTTAAAACTCAATGTAGTCATTGGGATCGGGGACAAAGTGAAAGCAACCAAACAATTTGTGGGTGGAGTTACACTGAAAAAGTGATTTTTTTTAGTTAGTCTTCTTAACAAAAAACTGAAGAGTCATGATGTGTTCATCTCCACTAGCCATTGTAATATTCTGTGTAGAGGATAAGGTTGCAGATAAAAAAAAGTGTAGTTGTGAAAACTGTTAATTTTATATGGACAAGAGCTCTTGACTTCTTTTCTAACATGCACACTGAATATAGGTGGTGGCTGTTTTGTTGTTGATTTGAATCAGTCCACAACAAAGAAAAAGGAAATAAACCATTTTAAATATAAAAATGTAAAATACTTTTATTTTCATGTTTTTACAGCTAAATTTTTCTCAGCATGTATGAGTTAATAAGTTCTTGTATTAAATTTCCTTGTTTGTAGTTGTTTGTTAAGATAAAAAGAAATGTGATTTCATTACATGTATGTGAAAAAGAGTACAGGATAAAGTGAAGAGGAAAGTAGTTTAAGTGTTATGTAGCTTGGTGAGGAAGACAGGTGAATGAGTAAGGGAATCTTTTTATGCCAGCTGCCATGTACTGTTGCCATCTGTTGTCATTCCTTACTAGCTTGTCTGGTTTAGAAGCTTTGCTTACCTTTCAAAGGGATCACAAAGAATGTTTTTCAATATTTTTTAGGAACACAACCTGTTGGATAAAAAATGTTAAATATTAATTTTTTTGTTGGATTAATTTATTATCTAGATGGATGTAGGAAACTCAGAAACCATTATTTTGTCAACTATGTAGGAAACTCAGAAACCATTATTTTGTCAACTATGTAGGAAACTCAGAAACCATTATTTTGTCATTTGATGTTTGAATGTCTTGGTGTTTATTTCTGTTATAAAATAAAATAAGACATATCTCGGCTGATTTACAGGCAAACACTCAAGAGCGAGAACCGGATGTAAACGGGACAAAGCCCCGTCACAAAATGACCATTATCTTTCTTCACAAATGTTCCCGACACACGTGTTCCGGTTGAAAAATAAAATAATATTTAAAGTGCGCTATTTTTCGTCCAATAAAAATGCTTCCCTCCTAATTATACTCACTTCGTTTTTCGAGCCTGTTAAGCCATAAAAAACGCTATAAAAGGGGTCACACGGAAGTTCAACAGGCAGTCCACAGGTGCCCAGGATAGAGACCTGTCACGTCCAGCTGCTGACAGCAGGGGAGCGTCAACCACCGTCAACATGTGTGAACTACTATGAGAGGTTGACCTAGATCAGAAACCGGCTTATGAACAAGGTAGCTGTCCCAAACCCACACGTTCCTGTTGAAATAAACCACGTAAATCTATTTCTACTGTTGTCGTATTTCTTTCTTGCAACCATACGCTTGTCTATAACAATATTAATCCACAACAATATAGAATATAGACATTCAAAAATGAATCAATCACAAGGCAATTGAGTAAGAAACACCGATTATGAGATTTCAATAAAACAACATGCATTTATGTACAATTAATATACAATTTGAAAACTTGTAGTTTGATAATGCAAGACATTAACCATTAGTAAATTGGGTTTCTTATTTATTTACAGTTCAAAATTGTTCAAGTGTTTAAGAACTGGTCAAACAGAGTTAAGTGGAAAATGTTATTTATACAGAAATTTGTGTAGTTTGTATGCGTGAATAAAGTAGGAGTTTAATTATCTAAATTCTCCAGAGTCGTTTACCTTGGATTGTTTAGATATTTGATTGAATATTTACGAATACTTGTTAGTAGTGAGTTATTATCACTTTTTAGTATTGTAAGAAATTGTTCCTGGTAGAGCGAAATGCTGCATGTGTTGAGTCAGAGAAATTTGCGTGGCAAAAATGTAGCTGGTTATGATTTTTACTGGCGTGGATTCATTTGGCACTTCTCCAGGATGAAATTCTGACTGCCTTCAATCAATCTGAAAGCTTCCTTTTATTTAGATCTGGATGTAGGAATCGACTCAAAACAGCTAGGTGCGAAAAGATATTTTCACGTGAATTTGCTACAGTTTGAGCCAATGAAAAGTCTAGTTCACTGGAACTAGGGTGTTGATTGGTTAATAGGTAATTTTGTGGTAGAGTGTATTATTCTGTAGGGGTGAAAAGGTATGTATGGACTATTCCATCAATACTGCTGGGCTACTTTGGATTAATAGTAATGATGGCTGTTCGCTGGTCTGAAAAACTGCAAATGATTTCATATTCAACCCTAGAACTCAACTGTATCAAACACATAATAATGAAATAAAGGCATTAATTAATTACAGAGTTGCATAAACTTAAAAGCAAATCAGGCCTGTGAATACCTTTTTTGTCTTTTATGCAAATTGAACCTGTGAATAGCTTTTTCGACTTTCATGCAAATTGGATCTTTGTCTAATCTTTTGGAATTTCATGCCAACTAGACCTGTGTTTACATTTTTTGATTCTCATCAGATCTGTGAATACCTTTTATTGATTCTTGTACAAATTGGACTTGTGTATACCTTTTCTTGACGACTGTGAAAATTTGACCTGTGTATACCTTTTTTGACTCTTATGCAAATTGAACATGTGAATAGTTTTTAATGCAGAATTGAATGGTGATGGATGAGTTCTTGTGGTAATTGGATAAATTGTACTGGATGAATAAGTTGTGATTAACTCGGACTAGAATAAATAGCAAAGATCATGTGCCACAATTATTGTATTTTTTACAATAATAAATATATTAACTTTGACTTGCCTTGTGACTTCCTGTCAGTTGATTTCACAAGAAGTAAGTGTTGGATTTTGTCAGCATTCATTGGTATCATTGGATTTTGTGACATATTTTATTTGCTGTTTGTGACAACTTGTTCATCATTTCTGTTTTGTTTTTGACTGGTGTTGTGGGTACACCAAAGTTATAGCACAGTCCCAGCCTGTTGACTCAACACCCACTGTTGAAAGTCTGTCAGTTTGGGAGAGAAATCGACCCCCACCCACAGCCAAAAGGTCCCAATTCTTATACAGGCCTGAAAGAGCAGTTTGAAAAGTTCATATCAGGAAATGCACTCTTACCGGTTTTGTTGCTTTTGGAAACAGTGAACATCAAGACAATATCCCTGTTGACAACCAACATTAAGATGTGTAAGCTGATAGGTGTTAACAGAGAAATCATGGAAGAAGCATTGAAAAACCTAAATATTGAAGCCAAAGTTTAAGCTTGTAATGCGATGTGGGACATCATGCTTCCAACAGAAAAGGCGGCAAAATCACTGGCTGGTAACCTTCTTATTACAAAATCAGTGAAACTTCAGACTAAATATATGGGACAAAGGAAAACAAAAGTCAGTCTAGATAGAGTACCATTAATCATTTCAGAGGACTATTTGGGATTCTTTTTCTTCCAGTTTGGAGAAGTAGTGAATGTCTCAGTGGTAAAGGGCAAGAGTGGCATTGCCACTGGTGACATAAAAATTTTAGTCACAGTGGATAGGAAATATGTTATAAACATTCCGAATGTGTTAATCTGTGGTGGCCGTCCTATCTATGTAGTAATAGAAGGGCAGTGACCTCTCTGCTGGGCCTGTAGGGCAGCTTGCCATCTTCATCCAGGAAAGACGACAAGGATTCAACACCAAACCAAGGAAAAGATAAACATGGCCATGAGGCCAAAGCAGGTTGACAGCCAAAAAAAGTGAACAGAGGTGGTAAGGAAGGTGGGGAAAGATACAACCACTCCCCACCAGCAAGAGGAACCAAAGGCAGTCAAGAAACTGACCTCAAAACCAGAGCAGAAAAAAAGAGCAGCAACAGTAACAATATATAAACAAGCAGAAGCCCCAACTGGAGTGTCAGGTAATGGCAGTGATGCCTCCACCTTCGTCCTCATCTTTAAAATGAGGGAGAGAGGATTAAGAAAAAAAAGAATAAAAAAATTTAAAAAAGAGAAACAAACGAGTCAAAGTAGGGTGGAGAAGGCCCTGGACAAAACTAAGTCACAATCCGTCCCTGCTTCCCCAGCTAAAAATGAACAAGAGAAAAAGAGAACAAGGCACTTTCCAAAGCCTCCCTTCAGTGTAGATGTGGCTTCAACTCGGGAAACACACTTTGTTTGCAAGGTTGATGCTCATGTACTGTCTAATGACTATGTTGTCTATTCAGCAGACCAGCTGGTCAGAGATGTTTCCTTGCTGGTTAAATGTACCCTGGGTGCGAGGGTAGACTTCGTCCAAATCAATACAGGGTGGCCGGTTGATATTGCCGTGAACAATAGTTCATTTTAAGTCATTATGGTTTATGCGCCCACCAACCAGACAGAGTATGTCTTGTTTTTCTGTCAGTCTTGACCGTTCCTTCTGGATTCATCCTGCTTAGTCATGGTGTGGGACTGGAATGTCATCCTGGACCCCATAGACAGGGGATGGGAATCTAGCGGGTAGCCATTGGGTGAGCGTAGCCTTGTTGAACTGATTTGTGAGTTTGGTCTCATTGATAGACACCAGGTCAATCATCCTGGGTGGAAAATGTGGGCGTGGTCACATAAGCTACCTGGATAGAATGTTAGTGACAAAAGCCGATATAGACTGACTAGATTGTCTTACTGGTTAGGATATTCAGACCATAGACTTGTCTGAGCCTGGATAGCATTAGGTGCTAGGCCTAGAATGGCTGGATACTAGAAGTTCAATCTGTCTTTACTGGACAGGCAGGACTTCAAGCAATAGCTAAATAGACTAGTGTGAGTGGTTACTGAGAATAGGTGGTGGGAGAGACTTAAGGCTAGCATTAGATCCTTCACCACTGAATATAGCCAACAGCTTGCACTAGATAAAGCTAAAAAGGTAAAGGCTCTGAAGAATAGTCTGTCTAGTAGTTAGGCATAGATTAAACAAGATGTGAACATGAGCACAGAATTGCACAAGGAAGAGATCCATCAAAGTTCCAAATGATACATTCATTAGGTCAAAACCCCAAAGGGGCATACTCTGAGGTCAACTAACGATATATGTGAGGCATTTCGGCAGCATTTTAAGAACCAGTTTACCAAGGAGCCTGGTCTCTGTAACAATGAGATTTGAAGCTATTCAGCTGACTTTCCCCGGTTTTTGCCAACTGAAGTGGCTAGCTGTGAGGGTGAGATCATGGAGGGTGAAGTCTACATGAAATTGAAGAGGGTTAGCAGTGGCAAATATCCAGGACTTGATGGTTTGCCCTAAGAATTGTACTTGAGGCTGTCACACATCTTTGTGCCGATTTTGACTGTCGTGTTCAACAACTGATTGCAGCAGGAGTTCGTCCCCAGTCAGATCATCAGGGGTGTGATCACACTGTTAAAAAAGGTCAAGGATGGAGGGCTGGAATTAGATGATTACATCTGCTAAACAGAGAGTTAAAGATTTGGGGCATGATCTTGACAGAGTGTTAGCAGTCAGTTGCCAAGATTTTTGGGGACCTGATCAGATTTGTGCCGTGAAGGGATGAACAATTCAGAGCAACTTTCATCTGATTCAAATGATCCTCGAGTGTAAAAGATGATGAGCAAGTCGCACTGATCAATTGGAATCAGTCCAAGGCATTTGATAGAGTCGAACATCAGTACCTGGCTGATATCCCACAGGACGCTGGATTCAAACCCAACTTCTGCAAGTGGTTTAGCCTCCTGTATATTGCTGTGGTACAGGTGAAGAGAATGCAGTCATATGCTTTTGCACTGTCTCAATCAGTTTGTCTGAGTTGCCCACTGTCGTCCCTACTTTACGCTTGGGCGCTGGTGCCTCTTCTTTGCTGGCTGAAGGACTGGGTTAGCAATCCAGCCCTATGTGGAATCACTGTCCTTGGTGGGGCTTAAGCCAGAATTTCCATGTACCTCAATGACATATCCATTTTCATGTCATGTCACAGTGACATTGAGGTGGTACAGAAAGCACATGAACAATACAAAAAGTTATGAGGGTCAAGATTAATCACAAGTGTTCCAGTTTGCGTGTGATTTAGGCCCAGTCTCCAGCTAGAGAAAAATTGGTCCAAAGTACAAAGGTCGGAGCAGTAGTCCGTAAAGGGTAGGGATGAGGTATGTGCCACTTAAATCTTTCCTCTCATCCTTTATTGACTGTTGATACTTCCTCTCTGCAAGGACTGAAGGAAGGTGCTCAATGATTTGTTGTCCACTCTCTTATGGAATGACCACAAGCATCAGGTCTGCAGAGAGGTTATTGCCCAACATTTGTGCCATGGAGGGGGGAGCGGGAATGCCACACTTGTTGTGCCTTGGCATACCTCAAGGTTAGCTTTCCTATGCCTTACCATCACTCCTCCCTTTTCCAGGGTTGAGTGCCGTTGTAGACCCTGGAAGCAATCAAGTTTCCTCCAGAAGTGTTGGGTGGGCTTGAAGGTCATTCCTTGGTCTATTGAATTAGTGGAGGGGGTCTCAAAGGATCCTTTATGTGGCTGGCTCGGCTTGTCAGCTTTATAGTTGCGCTCATTCTGGTCTTGGGCACCAGCAGCTAATTGTCTCAGCAACTCTGAGTTTTCACTTAACTGGCAATTGATTCAAAACTGGCCGTCTCTCAATGACATAGCCTTCAGATGATATGGTGCGAGGCAGGGTAGGGAAGATTTGCTCAACTGTCATCGGTGTGACCTTGGTTTAGAGAAAATGGTTTCTACTATTGTCCTCAGGTGTGCCTTTTCTGGGACTATGTCAGCAAGTTGATGGCTCATATCGATCCCAAGAAGCTAGTGTCCATTGATCTCACATTCATGTGCTATGTGTGACACCCCCGCCCCGTTCTCTGGGGTGAGGTGGATGGTGCTTTTCACATTGCTGTTCATGGGTGGGATGGTGGTGTGAACATTAGTTCTGGTCAGATTCTTTGGGTATCAGCTTGGGATGAAGATCGGAACAGATAGAAGGTGTTTGTTGTCGACAGATTTCAGTGGGTAGCTGTGGCAAACCAGTTTCATGTGAACAGTGCTGGCTTTGATTTTTTGGGGGGTCACCTTTGGTATGACGCTCAAATTGGACACTGTTCCTGGCACTCTTTTGTTATGATCCATGTTGACATTCCCAAAATCCCCAGTTTGTATTTGTCCCCTTTTTATCTCACCGGGGTCAGTCTTTGGTTTCCCACCCCATCATTTATTTTTCCTTCCCACTCCATTAGTGAGTGTGATTCTTGATTCTGTCAAACGGTAGAATACAGCAGTCACTCTTATTATTTTTGATGGGTGGTAAGGTCTGTAGGGTTCAGCATACCCGGATTAAAAGGAGAATTTAATACGGGATACCCTGCCCACAAAATACAACGCAAATTTCAAGAGGAAACAACACAATAAGGAACGTTTGTAGAATATAGAACATTGTATATTTATTATCTTGTGAATAGGGTAAAAAAGAATAATGCTTTAGTTAGTTTAAGCAAAATATGATTTTGACAAAAATGTCTGTGTTTGTTGTCTTTTAACAGAGTAGCAGAATAATGTCTGTTTCTTTTGTTTTTGTATATGTGTAAAGGAAAAAGGGGCGATCAATTTAAGTTGAAAAAGAGAGTGTGGATGAGAAATAAAAGATAGGAGGAAAATGTACTTAGGAGTCAGTTGTAAATTTGTTGTTGTTGTCCTTTCCTACTCCACTTTCGGCTCTTAGTGTCGGGTTGAGTCAGTGATGGAATTTACTGTCAGTCTTCTGTGATCTCTGCGCCCTTCTGACTGGTGACTGACTTGAAACTCTGTATTTATTGTTGACTTTTTTTTCACACTGGCTCGTTATCTTTTTTTTTTTTGGTTTAGCAAATCGCCTCCTTTCATTGGTCAGAAAATTAATTTCACACCTTTTTGCGAAATCTGTTTTTAATCGTTTTGATCCGATTTTGCGGGTGTGCAAACCTACTTTGTGTTTTTTAGTCATTTGTTGGAATGATATAGGATTTGTATCCTATAGGTCCTACTAACATCTGTTATATTTTAGTTTGATTTTGTTATATTTTTAGTTTGTTTTGGGGTTCACACCCTCCCCACTCATTTCATGATTCATGAAATTTTTTACATATTTTTGTAGAAAAAAAATCATTGATCATTTGTACATAGAGGAATTTTTCCATGTGGTTTTGTAGGTTCCCTGTGAATATGTGGTATTGTGGTACGTGTAGGATTGAAAGGTGAGGGTGAGTTTTGTGGTGAATGAGTAATTTGTAATGTATGAATGTGTCGTGAGTCTGATTAACTAGGTCTAAGATAATTAGTGATGAACGGCCTTAGCCCCACTTCCTCTTTGGCCTTGTGCCACAATTGTTCATTAATTACGAATAATAAATATACTTTAACTTTGACTTGCCTAGAGGACATTCTAAAATTTTAAACCAGACTTGTACTCATATCACTAAATATTAGCCATTGTCTTATATACAGCCTCCTTGTGAACATTCTATTTTACAGTTTGATGACCAACCTTTCTCACCAATTAAAATTTTAACATCAAAAGTAAGAGAAGAAAGAGTTTAAAACTGCATCAATTTAAAACAACCACAACACTGCAGAGAATCATTTATTGGCAACAACTGTTAATAAATTTCAATTGTTGACTTTATATTTTATGAAAACTTCTTTCAGTTAAGAATAATCCAAGGTTTATCAGAAAATTTATATGAGGTGATAAAAGGATAAACTAGTTTGCTAAATATTTAATGAAAAATATAGTTCACTTTGAAGGGTTTGATGATCAGTAATTACCAACTAGCTTCCTTGATTATCAGCTCATGCTAACCAAAATAAATACTTAAGTCGAGAAGATATTTGTTAGATTAGGTCAGTTTTGGTACAAGGCCATTTTTATAGAGCACTATGAAGAATAAATTTCCCATCAGTTGTTTGTAATACTTAACATGTTTAAAAATATATTTATTAGATAAAGCAGACTTTGGTATGAAAACATTTTTAGAACGCTCAGAAAGCAGTTTATTCTGAATAGCTTGTGAGAACAACATAATAATTACTGGGGTCTACATACCTGTGGCCTTGTCATAGTCTAAGCTTGGTAAATAAAAATGTATTTATTGAATCAAATGCAAGGTCAGCTGCTAGGAAAGTTGGTTCACTTTATTGTGCTAGACAATTTTTCTCACCAGAATCTGTTTTACACATTTACAAGTCTACCATTCAGCCATGCATTTAATATCACTTTTATATTTGGTCTGGTACTTCTGCTGTGTATTTAGAGATTCTTGATAAAATTCAAAGCAGAACCTGCAATGTCATTGGTTCTGACCTGGCATCTCAACTTCGGTCACTTTCCCACAGCTGTAACATAGCTTATCTATAAATACTTTCACACTAATTGTTCTGATGAACTTTCCTCTATGGTACCTTGACTTTATGTATTTAAGCGTAGTACTATGTTGGTGGCAAGTTCTCATCATTTTACAGTTGCAATTGCTAGATGCAGCTGTAAGTTCTATGCTAACAGTTTCTTCTCTTGCACTTCTCACTTGTTGAACTCTCTTCCAGCTTCTTGCTTTCCAGTCAACTTTGATTTTTAAAGGTTTAAATGGAATGTCAATCGTTATCTTCTTTTTTCTTAATTCGTGCTCTTTTATTATTCTGTCTCCTTAATATTCTTTTTACTCATATTCTCTCACACTCAGTAACCTCTTTGCATCTTAGTGCCTTTAGTGCCTTCTTGGGATGAAATGATTAAAAAAGAAATCTATGAGTGCTGTCTCAGACATAGCCATTCTTGCCTGATAAAAACAGCTCAGCAAAAGATGTTGACAAATTTTCAAAATATAAGAAACTGAAAAAATAAATTGCAAGAATATGGTATTTAAACAGCCACTGTCCTAGTAATAAGAGGAGTACTGGAATTGATTAAAAAGGAAGCTGATATATACATTAAGAAAATCCTAGGAAACCCATTACTATTTGAGATACAAAAATTACTTTTATGTTCATAGAAAATATATGGTCTGGTGCCCCTGTTATTTACCTGGAGTTTCTTGATAAGATCCAAAGAAGAATCAACAATATTATTGATTCTGATCTAGCGGATTGGCTTCAGTCACTTGCCCATCACTACAAGTTGCCTCTCTGTGCCTTTTTTATAAATACTTTCATGGTAATTGTTTGGATGGGTGGATCACTATGGTATCTATACTGTATTAATTTAAGTGCAATACTAAACTAGTGGCGAGATTTCATCAATTTACTGTTGTGCTAGCTAGATGTATCCATAACTTCTATGTTGACAGTTTCTTTTCTCACACTTCTTGCTTGTGGAACTCTGTTTTGGCTCTATGCTTTCCAGCCAATTTTAACCTGCAAAAATTTAAATGCAATGTCAATTGGTGTCTATTGTCCTCCTGATTACACTTTTCTCTCTCTACTAATGTTTCTGTTCTTAATTCCTCCACACTCTGTAATGGCTGTACTGCCTTGTTTAAGGTGATAGCGATTAAAAAAAAAGAAGAAATTCTTTCTCTCAATGTAATATGGTCAATAATCTCCCTTTTCCTCAGGTCTTGGATAAAATATTACATCAAACAGCAGATCAGGAAAAGTGGAAATAATAATAATAATAAAACAACTGACAGACAGAATAGCCAAAGCTAATCATCCAAACACAGTGATCAAAGATCATCAAAAACAGAATGTGCCTTCTTATTCACAAGGTGGTTCTAGCAGACGGAATTGTCATATTGAAGATCTTGAATTGGAAAGATAGAAAGTGTGGCACATAGAGACATTAATAATTCCAGTTGTAACTAGAATCCTGAGATTGATTGGAAAAGGTTCTAACAGACTCATTGAAGGGACACCTAGCAACCGATATCTTAAAGAAATTAAAAAAAAAAATTGTACTCATGTACTGAGGAAAGAATTGTGTCTCTAAGTTGTGAGTAAGAGCTGTTAAAGCATCTAAGAGTCAGAAAGGATTTCAAATGTTGTAGTGGTAGGAGTAGTATTAGTAATAATAAAAATAAAAAAAAGAATAAGAATCCTGATACATATGCAAAGAAAATCCCGAGAAGTCAATTATTATCTGAGATAGAAACGAATGTTTATTCACTGTAACATGCTGAATAAACTTTTAAGAAAAACATTCCTTTACCTTGGGTCTCAGGTAAAAGACTTGATAAAGGAGTGCATCAAACAGCAAATCAAGAAACTTGCGGATAATAATCACAATTCTCTGAAAGAATTTATATCTTGTAAAATGAGATTTTTAATATGTGATAAAAAGACAAATTGTTCTTTTAGAAGTTGTTATGGGACTATGCTGATTGTGTTTTAGGTCAGAAACATGCATCTCCTGGTATAATATACCCACCATAAAGATGGTGGACTCAGAATGTGAGTCCGGGTAATAAAATAAAAAAGTAACAATAAAACTATATATATATATATAAAAAACAATAAGTATGTATTAACAAAACAAGGGTATACATAGACAATAGAATATTTCTGTGTGTTACAAAACAATGAACATGAATGAAGAAAACATTTAAACTAGTGAATTGTTTGTGTGTCTGAAGTTGTGCAGAAGGCATTCGAGAAAGTAGTAATGGAAAGTGAAGAGGAAGGTGTTGGCATGTGTGCACGCACCCAGGTGTGGGCAGCATTTCTCCATGTGGCAACCTACATCTTACTATCCCTGGGTGAAATAGGAAAGAGACAATGACAGAGAATGTTACTGCCTATTAGTGACATTTTTTTAGGAAGGTAAGTGGAGGTAACTCTATAAAGTCCATCCAAGTAAGAAAGAAATTAATTATACCATTAAACCAATTTTAAGTGAAATAAAAAGTGTTATTTTTTAAATATATTTCAATTAAAAGACAATTTTTTGATTTTTTTCAGTTTTTAAAAATTAATAAACCCTGGAACAAAAAATAATTCAAATGAAACACATTTATTTCATCCTAAATTTGCATAAATACAACCATGCACATACATATATAAACAATATATGCACATATACATGTTTATGCATATATATCCCATAATTGTGTATGTTATATAAATATTTATATATGTGTGTCTATGCACATATATATATATATATATATATATATATATATATATATATATATTCAAACATGCTTATATATATGCGTGTATGTGCACGCATATGGATATATATATATATATGTGTGTGTCTGTGCATATATATGTATATATAAGTGTGTGTGTATGTGTGTGAATATATATATATATATATCTATGTAATGTATATATATATGTGTGTGTGTATATGTATATATGTGTGTGTGTGTGTGTGTGTGTGTGTGTATTATGAGCACATGGCTGAGTGGTTCTCTTTGTGACCATGAGACCTGGGTTCGAATCTCACCATGGTCAATTTGTCAGGAAGGAGACTTCCTGATGTTATCAGTCTGGAGGGGTCAATCCCAGCATGCAGCACCTTTGGAAAGTGCTTGAAAACCATACCACAGGCTGACCCAAGCATTGTGAGTGAAATTGGGTAGACAGAACACTTGGATGACCGTCAATGGCTGTGCTAGCACAAAGTCACAAGTCATCTTGACCGAGGGTTTGAGCATACTGGCTTTGTTCAGATTGTTGATCACGTTAAATAACATGCTCTTTCTCAGAAACTCTAACTAAGGTCTGTTCAGCATAGTTGCAGTATAAACCACAGGTGGACTCTGTGGGTGTTAAACAAACACAAATGTGCCTAGGGATTGGCTTGCCACCCTAGTCATAAACTATGCTCAGATACGAGTGGCCAGGTATTATATATATGTGTGTGTGTGTATATATATATATATATATATATATATATATATATACGTGTATGTGTATATATATATCTGTGTATATATATATATGTGTGTGTAAAAATTTAAATATAACTAAAATATATCTGTAAAAGGACAATATGAATAAAAACAAAGGGAAAACTTTTCTGTAGCAACATGTTTCATTCTCTGATAGACTTTATTAAGGCAAATGTAAGTGTTTTATTATATGCCTTTCCCAGGCCAACATACATGACCAAAAAAAGTTTTAAAAATTGAAATAAAACAGCTAAATCAATTCAATTATTTAAAATAAGCATGTAAGTAATTTAGCAAATTAAAATAAATTAATATATGATAATTATAATAATATATGATAATAATATAATAATATATGATAATTATAATAATAAATAAATACAAAACAACTAAATAAATATATATAAACAAATTAAAAAAATTCAATAATAATAACAACATTTACTCACTTAGGCATTAAATTATATCACTTAGCATCTTCCATAGTTTATCTTGACTTTTACGGTCATCCTGAAGTATATTTATTAGTATTCATAAATTTTAAAATTTTGAAAACCTAACAATATTTTTTCTTCCATTTATGTTACAAAACAAAAATCTTTACATTTGCTCTGTTCATCAGAGGGCAAAACGTGTCAGGAAAGAAAAGTTTTCCTTTTGTCTTTATATATAAGACTAAGTACAATGAATCCACCAGGAATGGTCCTAACAGACGGAAAAAGGAGACACACTCAGTCCGGTCGTTGGGTGCATAAACCACAATGATCCGAAATGAACTACTGTTTATGGCAATATCAGCCACAATCAACTGAATTGCATCGACATGGACAAGGTCCACCCTCGTACCCAGAGTATATTTAACTAGCAAGGAAATACTTCTGGCCAGCTGGTTCCTGTATGCTGAATAGACAACAAAGTCACTAGACAGCATATGGACACAAACTTTTGTCTTTATATACATACATATATATATATATATATATATATATATATATATATACTAATTATAATCTTATAAATACAAGAAATTATACTCATTCGGAAAACCTTTGGTTTCTTGATTTGCAAATAAACAAACCAATACCAAAGGGAAAAAAAATGGTACAAAAAAAGAAAGAATAAAGAACCTGTACGACACCTGAAAATAATTGTCTAGCATTCAAGTTCAGAATCCAAAGAAAAATCCCTGATACGAGTAAGAAAATAACTAAATAGTGGTCATGATTTTATTTTTGTAGGCTTTATATTCACCTCTTTAGCCAGAATTCCCTGACGATCCACTTTGGTGGAACCATGGTAGGTTTGTCTGGCTCTTTAGGTTTAATTTAGTTTTGCTCTACTTAGCGTATTGAGCACTTTATTTAGTCATTTAATTTAATTTATATATATATATATATATATATATATATATATATATATATATATATATATCTAAATGCACCGTGTGATGAATAAATTGTCATCTGATTTATGCAAAAATGGAAATAACACTGACATCTCATCTTAACATATATTGTTACCAAAATGACACAAAAATATCTTGAAATACTAAAGAGTAAATTTATTCAATAAAATCGCCACTGACTTCAACTACAGCCTCCAGACAAATTTGGAATCTCTTGCAACTCTTCTGGATGGTCTCATTGTTTAAGTTGGTGGATGCTGCCATAATCCTTGCCTTCAGTTCATCTGTTGTCAAAAAGATGGCTTGACATGCTCAAACAAGTGCCAATCATGTGCGCTATTTTAATGCACCAATTGGCACCTGAGCAGATCCATCAAAGTGGACATCCTACATTCGGCGGACAGCCTACTTTGTTCGAAGAGTCTGCCCCTTGACTATGAAGGCAGTCGTCAAGTCAGCAATACAAAATTTCAAGGAGTATCGGACTGTAGACCCAACCCCAGTCCATTGGAAAAAGGATAGACTTGAAATGGATAGTAGTTGGTGGTGGTTAGGCATGGACATCAAACACTACAATGGCACACATTTCTTAACACACATTGTTTCACTGTTTGGCATCAGCAGGCATGCTAGGATGCAGCGACTGTCACACGACAGATACAGGCAGTATTTTGTGAATGCAGTCAACCAGTCGAGATACTGACGGACAATGCTCCAACCTTCTGTGGCCAAGACTTTCAATCCTTTGTAAACAAAATGGGGGTGCTTCTTTTATATTGATGTTATTGGACCTACCCCAAAAAAGATAATGGACTATTCCATACTTGTAGTGAACGAGATAATCAAGTCCCTAAAAAGTTTGTGTTTTGTAGATCTGCCAAGGGATTGCCAAAAAGTAGTCAGCAAAACTCTTATAGCGACTTACCTCATCATTCCAATTCAGCATCGTCGTGTATTCTGTGACGGAAAAGAAACAAATGTCGCAGGAGTCGCTTATAAGAGGATTTTAATATTTAAATTACAGAGCATCCTATCCCAGCTGTCGACGAATGGAAAAAATAGGTTCTGCCGAAAAAAGCAGTTGGTGTTTCGACTCAGGGAAGGAAAATTTTGCGGGAAGTTTTAGCTACGGTTACGTTTTTAGTTATTTTCCTGATGCGTTACAAGTTTTTTTTCTTTCTTTATGTTGTGAAAGCCACAAATTTGCTTTGAGAACACTTACTCTTCACATACGTAATAAATACTGCACCTCAAGAGGAAGCAGGGAGTTCAGTCTGAAGTCTGGAGTGAAGTCCGTCAGGAGTCTGTCAGTCAGAGCGAGTCAGTCAGAGCCAGTCAGAGGCAGTCTGAACAGAGTCACGTTCAGACAATTACTACAAGACATTGGAATAGTGATACCGGTCGAGACTACATTGTTCTCCCTACTAAACCTGATTGTTTGTACTAACACTTTTCTACTTCTCTATATATATTCCTGTTTGTAATATATATGTGTTATTCCATATCCGTGTTCGAGTTCTTCTTTATTGGTTCTACCTTGGACTATCACCGTGGTACAAGGAACCGGACCATAACAACTGATATACCTATGTTTCAGAGGGTAATGATATAGCAGAGTGATGTCACCACACAATTAAAAGAATTGCAGCCAGAACACGGTGCCCCCTTCAGGAAGCTGTGTATTGGTACAATGTGACCTCAAAAGATGATTCCACACAGCACCAGCCAATGGAATCTACCAGTATGAACAGCGCATGAAAGGGATAAATGTGTCACTACCACCTTCTAACAGGGTAAATGATCAGTATGAAGTGGAAGACAGTGTCTGGGTCAAGGCCCCGCACAACCAATGTACCAGCAGATTTGGTATAGGGTGAGCCGATGGGATAGTTAGCCCCCAAACAGTAACGGAACACCATGCCATGTGAAAGATCTGTAACAATGGTACGAATCTTCTGTTCCAGAAGAGAGTGGAAATAGTACTTCATTTGAAAATGAGTCAGAGACTCTGTTGTTCTTAAGAACAGGGTTGGAAAGTCTGCCTGCAAGACCAGCGGATGATAATATCAGAAATGAGAGAGATCAGGAGAACACAGGCAAGAGTGCGATGCTGATAGAAATATCTTCCAGTCTATGAAGAAGGACTCGCTGAAGGCAACCTTCACCTATCTGCAACATATGTGATTTGGGCGGGGGGAGTAACACGAGAGAAAATGGCTTACCTCCTGGTAGAAAGCAGGTTCAGATGTATCTCATGTAAAGTATCCCCAAAAGAAAATGGCGTCCTTTCAAGTCATATATTTAAGAAAAGATAGATCTCGTAAGTCAGATAGTTTTGCAAGCCTCTTTTTTTTTTTTGCACTTATGCAAATTGGACTTGTCACTCAAGTTACAAAAAAGTGCTTGATGAGGCAAGAGAGCAGTGTGACTGTGGTAACGAAAAGAAGACACATGTGTTTATTTGCTTGACTTACGCTGTTTAGTGAACGAAACGGGTAAGGGAATTTTATTCCAAGCATGAAGAAATTGACTACAAATAATTTTAAAAAAATTGGCAAACTTTAATCTTTGTGTCTGCAATAAAACAGTTTTTCAAAAAGACAATTTTTCCATTGGCACCTCTATTATTTTGTACTACCTTCACTCCCTCAACAATGTTTTTTTGCATTAAAAAGAAATGATTAAAATTTTCATAAAAACCAAACATGAAAGTAGTAAATTTATATATTTTCTTTTTTCTTTGAGAAGTTACAAAAAAAAAAAAAAAATTAAACGCTATTTATTTATTAGATTGTGGTAAACATAAAATTCTTGAAAATAAACATACTAAAAATTTAAAGCAATTAAATACAATGCAGGGTTTATCATTTCAGTTCAGTTATGTGCCACGTGTGATACATGCTTAGGCAATCATGTATCTTTTGATACATGACTGACGAGGCAGATTTTTTCCCTGGAGTAGGTTGCCATTTCTTACTGCAGCAGACAAGTTGCCATCTAAGGTTATAGAACCTGGTCTGTCCTGCTATTTACTCATAGCTGGGAGGAGAAGAAGATTCATACCTTTTCCAAGGGTATTAACACATAAGTGAATGTAATGTATTTGACTGGAATTCAAAATAGGCTTTTCCTCAATCCGAGCCGCTATCTATTACTCCACTGTACCTCCGTCTTTACCAATTTATAAAGAAATAAATATGTAAACAATAAGTCTAGTAATGTGCTTAAATTCATAGAGCATATGCACCATAGAAGAGAGTTCATTTACCATAAAAGTATTTCTATGAAAGGCACAGATAAACTACATTATGATGCTGGAAAAGTGACTGAAGTCAAAATGCCAGGTCAGGACCAATAATATTGCAGTTAATTAATTTATAATAATCAAAATCCAAATTTTAGATTCAAAATATTCTTTTTAAATCAGTTCGTGAGAAGTGGGCCACATCATTTATTTTGAGTTATATTAAAAAGAAAATGACTTTCTCCTCAAGCTAAGAGAATATAAAAAAATAACAAAAAAAAAAAAAATCCTATTTATATTATTTATATACAGACTATTGTTCTCATCTTTGATGTCATGTTTTAGGTGTTGTGCCCTCCAGCAATTATCCAGTTCACTGTCAATCTGGATAAAATACACCTGATAAAGGCTAGAGGGCACAACAGCCAAAATGTTGTGATAACAACAAAGATGAGGGCAATAGTCTGCATGTAAATAGATAACTCCTCATCCCAGAAATCCAGACAAAAACTAAATCCTATTTAAAATTTCTAAAAGTTACCAAAAACCGCATCTGAATTATCAGATAAAAAAAAATTGACAACGATGAGTGAGTTGAAACAGTTTAATAAAAAAAAGTACAGGGTGTGGCATAAATGCTGTTACAAAATTTCAGCTGAATTCTACTTCTAAATTTTTGGTCATTACATTGTTTTTTTTATTTCCTAAAACAATTGCTTAAAAACATATACTATTTGTTTTTTCAAATGTTTTACTATTTAACTGGCAACAGTGTCTATAGAAATTAAAAGAATGTCTGTAATGGAGCAACATGAAAACAGACTAACTTCACCTGAAATTAAAATTCTTAAAACTTGACAACAATTTGGAATCAATGAAATGTTTATCAAAAGGACAATCAATTTTAGAAAACAAATGATATCTACAGTTTTGTACTGTTACAAAATTTCAAATGAATTCTACTTTTAAATTTTTGGTCATTACATTGTTTTTTTATGGTTTTCTACTTGCCCAGCAGCATATACTATTTGTTTTTTCAAATGTTTTAATATTTAGCCATGATGCAATGCCACTTATGGCGATAAACATTGGACACTTCAACAAGATGGAGCGATGTCATACTGCTTGTATAACACAGCAGTGTTGCAGAGACAATTGTCCTGGCTTTATCACCCACGATGAATGTCCTTCCTTATCACTAGATATCAACGCTCTTGACTATTGTTTGTGGACAGTTCTTGAGAATGAAGCCTGTTCTACTCCAACCCACAATATTGAAGCTCTGAAGGCAAAACTGAAGAGGGTATGGAACAAAATACCCATGGAAACTGTGTGTGACACCATCAATGACTTTCCTGAAAGACGTCGACTTTTGCTGAAGGCTAAAGGGAACCATATTGAATGAGATTTTCTGGTGTTATTTAACAGATTAATATGTACTTTGTGTTAAAATTGTAGGCTGATATTTAAGAGATTTGAGTTTTTTCTTTTGTAATAGTATTTATGTCGCACAATGTAGGAAAGAAAACTTTAAGTTGAGATGTGCACCATTTAAAAAAAAGCAAATGACATGTCTGCATGTGTGTTTGTCTGTGTGTGTGTGTGTGTGTATATATATATATATATATATATATATATATATGATGTAATGGAATAACCAGTCACCCTCATGAATGATTACACTATAGGTAGCAAGTACCTATAAAGTCAACCATCTCCGAAGAAGAAGTGAGCAAGACAACACAAGAATGTCCGACCTTCCAATTAGTGGCACTCACTACTAGATTGGCCTGTGTGTACAACTGTACTGTATTTCATATTGTACTTGTTGTGTACAATAAACCTTTCTTCTAGTATCCACCTGGTGTTATTTGTGTTTATTCCCTTAGCACGGAATATAACAATATATATATATATATATATATATATATATATATATATATATATATATATATATGTATGTTTTTGAGCAATGACTTATTTTATTTTATTTGCATTAATATTTTATTTTATTAAAGCCTTAAATAGCACCGATGAAAGCATATTAATACAAAAAATTGATCACAAAACTGAAGAAACATGAGAAATGCATTGTAATTGCGTCAATATATATATCATGGCTAGGCTTTACAAAAATATAGATTAAGAGGGAGTTTGTACATGTCACTTGCAGGCACGTTTGTGACTGATAAGTTCAATGCAAGACAAGCATACACAGTTTCAGCTGAAAGTCTGGCCTGAGTTCAATGGCAGAGCATTGCAGTACTTCTTTTTGCCTCTTGTCCCTGAGAACTAATTTTCAAAAAGGAGAGAAATTTAATTGGTGGTGAGATGCCAGGTGTCACAACATATATATATATATATATATATATATATATATATATATATATATAGATAGATAATAGATAGATAGAATAGATATTAGATAAATAATGATAATTAGTGGTAAATATACACATACATATGCAATCATATATCTAAAATATAAATAAATACATACATACATACATATATATATTTGTATAAAAAATAAATCCAAGAGGATAGAATACAGCTAGAACTCAATGTCCGGGACAGAATAAGGATATAATAAAAATATTTACACTAATATTCCATATATATATATATATAATTTATTTGAAAATTATAACATAACTATGTTATAACATCACTACAAAAATAGCCATTTTGTTTCAACACTTCTTTGTCTTATCAAGTGATGGTGTTGAATGTAGAATAAAGAGTTTTGTATATATATATATATATATATATATATATATATATATATATATATTAGGGAAATGTATGACAGCAGAAAAAGGTTTTGTGTTACAAATTTTGACCTTTAGGACATCATTGAACTAAAGTGACGTTTACGCTGATGCAATTACACATATGCATAAAGGAGAGGAGACTGAGACTTTTAAATTTAAATTTTTTTTTTTTTAAATATATGTTTTGGATAGTCTAGCCAATTTCATTTAGATTCTTTTTGTTTTATTACTTTGTTATATCCCACATTGTGAAAATAGAAGATCTGCCAAGAAATGTGAGCCTGGACATAAATTTATTATGGATGTTCTAGCGATTAAAGCACTTTCTGTACATTTTTGTCTGTGTAAATTGATTTTGTCTTTCAATTAGAGTAGAATTTTTTTTTTATCAAAATTATGGTCAGACTTGTTTCAGTGAGAATCTAATGCAGTGAGTGTATTGTTTTGTAAAACATCTATTTCTGTTCATATAATCTTTTATTTAAATTTCTTGAGGTTTGTCTGATGTATTGCTTGTGGCAATTACTACAGGTGACAGAGTAAATTCCTCCTTTAAGTTTTAGCTTATTATTTTGTTTTTTATTATATTAAAAGTAGTTGAAGGAATATTTATGGTAAACTTAGATAAATACTTTTCTATTGTTGTAGTGATAGAGTTGGTAGATTTTTTTTTTTTTTTTTTAAGCATTATGCCCTGAGCAAGGCGTGAAGCCACTAGGATGCAGGGGTTGCAGAAGATTTGGAGCGAGAGCAGATAGGAGTGATAGAAGAAAGGATGAGGAGAAGGATAGTGGGTAGATCAAGGTAACTGGAAGTGTCGATTGACATTATATTTGAATAGTTGGAGATTATAGCTCTCAGGGAAACAGTAATTGGGAAGGGTGTTCCACAGGCGAGAGGTGTGAGGTATGAAGCTATTGGAGTAGAAGGGACGGCTACATTTAGTAGTTTCTACAGTGTAAGGGCGCTTGAATTCATGGAGTCTGGGAACCAGTGAAAGCAGCTCATTGGAGCAATTACCGTGAAAGTATTTGTAGAAAAGACAGAGAGAGGTGATGGCGCTTCTGTGAGAGAGTGACTGTAGACAAGATGCCAGATCAGGGCCAATTAGATTACATATCCGTCTCTGGATCTTGTCAAGAACTCCGAGGTAAACAGAAGGTGCCCCAGACCATATATGGCAGCAATACTCCATGCAAGGGCGAATGGTTGATTTGTATATTTGAAGTATCGATTCCGGGGAGAAAAATTTCCTGGCGCGGCACAGAGAGCCAACTTTCCTCACGGTGGAAGAAGCAATTGACTCAATGTATTTGTTCAGTGAGTTTGTCAGAAAGGTTCACTTTTTTATTTTGAAATATTTTATGGATAAAATTGTTCTTAATATATAAAAATTTATATATCATTATCATATATATATATATATATATATATATATATATAAAAAAGAACAGTAAGATATATAATCTGGTGTCCTTATAGATATTTTTATTTTTATATATATATATATATATAAACAATTAATGGAATTTTTTTAATCTAGTATTGTTTCTTATTAATGTAAATTTTATTTAGTGGTTAAAATAACAGTGATGTCTATTCAGACAAGTTTAACTACTAAATATAGCACTTACAGTATTAAGAAATAATGGTGGATTATGAATAAAATCCATTTAATTCCTTCTAATCCATTTTATATCTATATGTATATAATTAATACAATTAAAATGATTGTCACTTAGCTGATTGATGTTACCTTTAGCATCTTGACTCCAGAGTTTAAAAGAAACCCCCTTTGTTAAAAAATCACTTAGTCCACTATTAATTAAATGGATTAGAAGGAATTAAATGGATTTTATTCATAATCCAGCATTAATTCTTAATACTATAAATGCTATATTTAGTAGTTACACGTCTGAATAGAAATTGCTGTTATTTTAACCACTAAATAAAATTTATATTAATAAGAAATAATACTAGATTAAAAAAATTCCATTGTTTTTATATATATATATATATATATATATATATATGGGAAAATGATATATAAATTTTTATATATTAAGAACAATTATTGTTGTAGCATACCTATTGACAATAATGGGCATGTCCCCATTCACATAAATACAGTAGTAAATACTGTATGTTGGTCAGCAGTTGAAGATTCGTCTCCAGCTGTGCTGGTCAAACTCTTTGCCTCCGAGCAGCTATGTTGAAGGGCAGAGTCTCGTCTCAGAAACAGCTACCTGACCCCGTTTTATATGGGGCATACAGGGAATTTTTTGGCCGAGCCACCACATTAAATTCAGCTTTGTGCTATATCTGACCATGTGGAGTGGCTGGTAGATATCCTGCAGTTGGAGATTCATTGTGGAATTCACTTGACTCTACTACTTCTATGCACTGCTGATGAATCTTATATGTGTTGTTCTTGTTCTAAGTATTATCATTCATTAACAACCTTCTTTTGATTAATCTATTTTGTAAAAAGATAGGTTACAACAATTATATTATCTGTGAATATAATAAGTTTTTTTTTCAGCAGACAGAAAATTACTAGATTTGAGAAGTGGTTTTGGAAAAAAGCTGCTTTTATTAAGAGAGAAATAGAGTCATTCATATTTGCAGCACAGAAGCAGGCCATCATAATGAATGCAATCAAATCCAGGATAGATATATCTCAAGAAGAAATCAAATGCAGAATGTCTGGGCAGAGTTGTTGAGACCATTAACCACAAATTCATTGAATGCCCTAAGTTGATACAGAAGGATTATAAGTGACAACGTGATTGGATCGATAGGAGAATCAATTGGAAAATATGCCATAAGTTTTGCTTTAGTGTTAGAGAGAAATGGTATAAACATCAGTCAAATAAAATGGCAGATTATGATGATTGAGAAGAAATTATGGGATTTTTATAATCCAGTCAGATCATTAAAACACAAAGACCTGACCATATTGTTAGAGATAAGGAGAATAGTAAGTGTCAAATTATTGACTTTGCTGTTCCATACAAAAATGGACTCCAAAGAAACTAAAAAGAAAGAAAAATACCAGAATCAGGCTAGAGTGCTGAAGAAGCTATGGAAAATGACTGTTGAAGTAGTTCCTGTAGTAAATAATTGATTCTTGGAGCACTACCTAGAAACTTGAAAGAATGTATAAAGAGAATTGGAATTGAGACCAAGATTGTAGAGTTCTAAAAAACTGCTACATTTACTCTGTGAGGATTCTCTGAAAAATTCTTGAGTTGTAATGATTCTTGTTGACAATATTTTTTCAAAAAATTTCCAAATGACTAAATTGATGTGTAACAAAACATAATAATGATAATAATAATAATAACAAAATAAAAGTAATTGTTTCCCTTTTTAAGATTTTTCTATCTTGGAAACTATTCAAATGTAATGTCATTTGACAATCCAGATTTTTTGACCTGTTCCTGTCTTTCTTTTTATTATTTCCTCCATCAAACTTTTTTCTTGCTCACACTCTTAGTAACCCCTTATACTAGTGGTAAATAAATTTCAAAAAAATTTAAAAAAAATAGATTCAAGACCTGGATATCTTGACAAAAATCACTTTCTCACTGTCTCAACATGGCTTCCTTTTTTTTAAAAATCTAAATATTTTCAAAAAATTGTTATGATGAATTTTTCCTCTTTGGTATCTGAAGCATGTGAATTTAAGCATACTACCAGATTGGCAACTAAGTCTCACTGTTTTGAAGGAACTAGATGTAACTGTTGAATTAGTTAAATGTAACTATTTCTTTTCTTGCACTTCTCACCTATGGAACTTTCTTCCAGTTTTTTTTTGTTTCCCTGTCACCTAGAATCTTCAAAAAAAATAAACTTAAATATAATGCTAATCACCATCTTCTTTCTTCCTGAATCTTGTTCTTTTATTGTCCTTTCTCTTAACTAAAGTCTTCTCATTTTCTTTCACTCCCAGTAACCTTTGAATCTCAAAGGCATTAGTGCTTGGGGTGAAATAACTTAAAAAAAACAAACATTATTAAGATTTCAATGACTTTGCAGTAAGAAGAAAGTGTTAAGTTAATACAAGAAATTAGTTACAACTCACTAAGTTTCCCCAGGCAGCTATGGAACTGGTTAAATGGATAAAATTGAACCCTCAATCAAATTTATTATAAAAGCTATATCAATGCTTATATTTTAGAAGTATTTAAATATAAATTTATAAATAGTATATTCAAAAACGTAAAAATAGGAAAGCAAAGAGATATTAGAATTAAATTTGACAGATATTAAATCTTCAGACTGTACACTTTCTTTTTTTTTTTGGTCAAACAAGATGGCATGATTATAGCCATATCGATTCAAGATAGAAAAAATCGCCTTTAAAAACTCTTTCTGACACCGCAGATGAGATTCAATTATTTTAAACCTTCCTACTCACAATGAAAAATAATCATTTTGAAAATAAATTCCAGTTTTATGAGAAAAAATAAACAAACAAAAAACAAAAATGTTAAAATCTCCAAGCCTCAGTCTGGATGATCGATTCAAAAAAATTTAGTCCTACATGGTAATTTAAAAATATATCCAAACTGTTAGGATGGACATAAACATTCGCTTATAAATGATGAATAAACCTGTGAATGGTTATGAAAATCTAAACTTTTTTTCCAATCTGGCTGGCATTAATCTCAGACAAAGCAAGGTGGATCCTGCCTGACAGAGGATTGTCATAAATGATTTGAGGTAAAGGTTTTAGAAAAAAAAGATGTTTCCCTGAACATTGTGGTATCCAAGTTGTACTGAGTTTTTATCAAAAACCATTTCAAGGAAGGTTGGAAATTTAAAAATTGAAAAAATATCCTAGCATTATATATATATATATATATATATAACTATTAGAAAAAGACAAAATTTATAAGGCATTTTTTTAAAAATAAAAATTTGAAAAATTCGAATGTTAGTTTCATCACAGGACTTTTTTCTGGGAATAGAAAACTTAAAAAGCATGTAAATTAATTTAAATTAATGAATGGAATGGAATGAAATGGAAGAGAAAAAAAAAAAAATATATATATATATATATATATATAGACTTCATTTTTAAAATGATTTTGTAGCATACCTACAGACGATAATAGGTATGTACCCATTCACAAAAATAAATAGTAAATACTGTATGTTGGTCTTCATTGGAGATTCGTTAGATGTGCAGAGAAATCCCCAAACGAGGCTATATTGAAAACAGTAGTCTCATCTCAAGAAACAGCTATACATGAAAACCTGTTTTATAAATGGTCTTCATCTTTTATTTTTAGTCCAAGCCTAAACTTGGATATATTAACATTAAATTCGGCCTTGTGCCAAATCTGACTGTGTGGTGTGGTTGGTAGATAACCTTCATTTGAAGATTTCTTGTGAAATTAAAAGGACTCATTTAAAGCTAAAATTGACTATATTCTTCACACCCCACATGATGAATCTTTATGTTTTGTTCTTATATTAAATGTTATAAAATTTTACTTCCCTTCATTATGATTATTCTATTCAGTAACCTTCCCTAGGTTACAACATATTATTACTAAAATACAATATTAAACATATATATCGATATCTTTTTATTCCCATTAAAACTTACCTGTTTCTTTTTCTCATGTTTTTGTGTTTCTTTTTGTTTCTTCATTTTTCTCAATCTCTTGTCTGCTGCCTCTTTCTCTCTAACATATACTCTCTTCCTCATAATGAAAAACAGAAAAAACATAAGAAATGTTTCATAAATTTGTGTTTGAATACAGTAGCTGGAAAATTTTATTCATTTTAACAAAATTTAAAAAACAAAAGAAATTTTTGATAATGTGTGTATGTTGTCAGATCCTCCCACCCGTTGACTCCCATGAGAAATAGAAAACTAAATTTGTTTTCTTGGCCTCAATCTATGACAGGGGTCGGCAACCTTTTGGAGAGAACCGGCCAGACAGCTATACATTGTCTTGGAGGAGGCCCATGGTATCAAATGTACTATAATAAATTGTCTTGACCTCAGACCGCTCTGTCCAGAAGGCTGCCTTTGTCTGGAAGTTTAAAGAAAACACAATGAAGTTAAGTTATTTAAAAAAGCTTCCTTATTTTACTGCAGGAATAACAGGATAACAACTAACACAATCAACAAAAAATATAAATTCCTTTCCACAAACAAATTCAGTTAGAAATTGCGAATTATTTAATGAGACACTTGTTTCTACTTATTGTTCAATAACTTATCCACATCAGGTGAAATATTTGTTGGTGACACAATCAAAAATATCATCCAGGTAGTCATCATCCAACCTTGTTCTCAAACAACTTTTGGTATATTTCATTCTCGAAAAATAGCTGTTTACAAGCATATGTACTTCCAAATAATATCATCATTTTCACATTATTCAATAGGCTTTTATATTTTCTGTTTGGTAAAACATATATATTGTATTTTCCAGAAATTCAGAATTAAATTTTGAGTTAAAAAATTTGTCACAAAAAAAGAATTGATAATTTTTCTTATAATTGCTCCAAAATTAATTAAATATTTAATGTCCAGATAACCTGGCATTAAACAATGGGCTGTTTAAAATGCTTCAATGGATTTGGTCCAATTTTCTGGGAAAAAGTTGCCAACCTCTGATATATAACACTACTGTGTCATTTGTCTTAAACTATTTTTTGCCATTAATTTTCATAATCATAAAATTTCATTATCTGTTTTATCTTTAGTACATTAGATTTTAAAACTCTTTTTTAATCATTTCACCCCAAAAAAGCAAGTTTTCCTTTTCTCAGGAGATTACAGAGAGTGAAAGTGAGAGAAACTTTATCCATTTAAGAATTGAGGAAAATATAAGAGATGAATGTGTTTCAAGAAACAGAGAAATTGAGATATAAATTGACATTGCATTTAAATTTTTTGAAATTGTAGTTATCAGGGAAGAAAATAAAGAGAAGGGAGTTCCAAATGTTAGAAGTGACTCAAAAAAAAACTGTTGGAGTTTTTGGCAATTACATTTAACTATTTCAATAGTAAATGGGTTTTGACCTACATGCCAATCTAGTAACATGCTTAAATTCATGTAGTCAGGGCATCAGGGAAGATTTCTCATCAGAACAGTTGCCATGAAGATATTTGTAGAAAAGAGAGGGAAGCAATATCACATCTGTGAGAAAGTGACTGAAGAACTTCTATATAATTGTTATCCATGGGAACAATTTTTAGGTCTCATTCCAGAAAATGAATTGATTAACAAGGCATATTTTTATATCAGATATAAAAATTGTTAAACCAGAATATGAAGAAAATAATATCAAGCACTTAATTGACATAACCAATGAGTTATGAACCCTGTACCCCAGTTCATGACAAACAAAATCCATGTTAAATAGCTTGTATATTCTTTTAATATAACCAGTAAAATCCACAATATCACATCAATGGATTTCCATACAAGGAAAAACAGTAGGCCATACATTTTTTATCATTCATCCCAAGCAAGGCAATAAAGCCACTAAGACACAAAGGATTACTGAGAAAAAAAAGAAAAAGAAAAGAGAAACATTATTAAGGAGTAAGAACAATAAAAGAAGATGAACCAAAAATTCAATAGTTAATGATTGACATTGCATTTATATTTTTAAAGATCATAGTTGGCTGGAAAGCAAAAAGCCAGAAGAGAGTTCCACAAGTGAGAAGTGTATAAATTTTGGATGTTAGCAAAGAACTTATTTTTAATTTAGCCAATTCAACTTAAATGATGAGACCTCGTAATGAGTTTAACTTCATGCAGGATAAATTCATAAAATTTATTTAAATAGATGAAAGTATTTAAAAAAAAAATAAATAAGATACATTACCAGGTGGTTAAATGATTGAAGCTGAATGCCAAATCATATATAATAATATTACAGATTTTTTATTATTTATTTAGGGTCAAGGTTTGATACTTGTCAATATTAAAAAATTAGAAAAACTTGTTTTTATGTTTATATTTCTTTTAATGTTGAGATGATATCAATTAAAAAATTTTTCAATACAAATGCAATTCATAAAATCTAAAATGAAATCCCTTTCTGAAAATCTACTGTATTTTCTTATCGAATTTACAGGATGTTTCTTTTGATACATTTTTTTTATTACCCTTTGGAAAAAAAATGGTCCATTCAAAAATTATTTATAATTCATAAAAGAAATGATAACTGATTTCTTCTTTGGTATCTTTTCCCTCCATTCTATCAAATGTACATTACATAGGTTTCAACCCTTTTTTTATGACTAAACTTCAAAATGATAGACCACTTTCTATTGAACTCTTAATTCCTTAATAGATTTTTTGTATATCACATGCCTTGTGAACACAAATGTCTGTATTACAAAGTTTTCATTCACACACACAGACACACACACAGACACAAAATGAAATCTTATTGTCATCTATGTTTTTTATTGTTTTTTTTAAGTATTTTTTCATTTCTGTATTAATGTAAATTTCTATTTGTTAATAACAATGCCTTAAAATTGTTTATTTTTTATTCCATTTTCATGTTTCTTAATTTTACTCAGACTCACACATTGGACAAATATTGTTTTCAAACAAATGTTTTATGATTCCAGTAAGGTATTTACAGAAAAAAATTTCAAACCTTCAACAAAAGTTGATTCCCCCGTTGAAAACTAAAAAAAAATAATAATTGTAAATATGACTCATAGTATAATATGGATTTCATATCAACATCTGTTATATTTTTGAGATGATGTATTCTAACTTTTACACCTGAGGTACTTTGTTTTTTACCAATAAAATCAGATTTTTTGAACTATTCACCTTCAACATCTATCTATATTTCTTTTTTGATATTGTTCAACTGTTGTGTATGATACACCTAATTTACATAAAATTGAGTACCGACCATATAAATATGGGTTGGTACCGGAAGACGACGTGATACCGGAAGATTAGAGATCGAATCCAGAGACTCTGCCCGACTGCGATTTAGTCAACCCATTCTGCAGGAACAGTCTTCCCAAGAATATACCAAAAAAACTATCTGTAAATATTGTGTACCTTTTCATTGTTTCAATACATTTTGTTTACGACATTTTGTGTTGTATTATTATTATTCCATGCTTATTCAAGCTTCAACAGTAACTATTTACATAATTTACATTGCTATGGTTCGTCCATGCTCTTTATTCACAATTTTTGGCTGATGCATATCCATAATTCTTCAGATGAAATTAATAAAGTTGACCAGTTTCAACCCAAAGAAATGTGAGTTCAATACCTGGCCACACAGAGGTGAACAAAAACTTGGAGAGTTGAGTTACTAAAGGAAATAACTGAAACTGAGATATCCAGAAAAAAAAGGCATGGCATGTGGAACTAGAACAATTTACCTTGGTGGACAAAATAAAGGTTCAGTTTGAAAATTCCAACGTATATCACCTGAAGAAGGCTGGAATGTACAATGGCCAAAAATGTTGTGAATATGACAATAAAGATGAAGACAACAGTCCAAACAATGTAAATAGTGTAAATGTCAAAATAGTTCATTTGAAAACCTGTAACATATTCAGTAATATGGAGCAACCAAAGAGGTTTGGCTGCTTTAATCTTATATTCAGTAAAATGACATGATTAAATGATGATTAGGATCAACTAAAGACTGGTCACCTAGTCCTGAAGTGGATTTGTGAATGCATATATAAAAGGTGACCAGTAAAGGTTTTTTACTTAAGTTCTTCATCCTTGCTAACAGCCTTCAATAAATATTTTGTATTTTTTGAGACTGCTGGTTGATTTTTCTCTTGACAATGCCTTAGATATAGTAGTCCAGAGGGTTCAGATCAGGAGAGTAAAGGAGTCTATTTGTTGGGAAGAAAGGTGATATGATTGTGAAAATTTCACCCCTACAACTCCTGGGTCATGTAGATCATATGGAAGGGAGTAGATTCTTGCTGGAACATATATGGTCACCTTGTCAGTCAGGGCTTGATCCTATGTTCACCACATCAATGACCCTGAAGCTCTTCAAAGAGAACTTGGGTGGTATGTACTGACCCTTGTTACTGGTAACACCTAGAACCATCATAGGCAATTATGAACTTGGTTTTAAATCACTGTAGTTCCCTAGATGTTTAACACAGATCCACCTTTCTATCATTCCTCCTGTACATCTCTGGTTATTTCCTAATTGCAGGAGGTTGATGGCTTACTTCAATGAGTATAGAGTATCAGATTGGAATTATGCCATATTAATGTATCAATATGTCTGGAAGAGATTAGAGAATTAAAAAATTTGATATAGGCCACTTAATATTGTCTTCTATTAATAGCCTGCTGAAGATGTTTCTCAGATCTTACACCTCATGGATATACAGAGCAACTTCAGTTCTTGAATGTCTTACATGTTGAACAAATCAGTTTTCAAACAGAAAATTTGAGATGAAAATGCTTTGATTATTGAACAGAATTCCAGTTCTCGAACAACATTGCTGAACTGAGTTAACCCAAATGGAATCATTTCTGAGTCGACTGCTGTGTTGTATCCATTTATGTGTTGTGCCATGCTTTTTTTTAAAAAAATTTATTGTACTGTGATTTTTTTTTTACATTGATTCCTATTAGAAAAATAGTTTCCGGGTTATGAACGACCTTCAAAAATAAATTAAATTCATGAACCGAGGTTCCAATGTATATTTCATCTTGTTTGAAATTTTAAAATTTTCATTGATATAGCAACTTTTTGACATGATGAATGCTTTCTTCATGGGAAACCAAGGAAATCTCATGTTTCCATATAATTCTCTTTGCTCCTCTGCCATTACCTCAGATAAATAATGGAACATTTTTGCTTTGATTGCAAATTTAAGTTGAAAGGAAAAAAAATATATCAGAGACATTGTTTGATTTTAGGAAAAAAGAAAGAATGAAAAAAAGAAGATGGGGAGGTGATAACACTGTCTTATGCATTTAATGTCTGCTTCAGTGAAAGAGCACTGCTAATTTTGAATCCTTTCATTTGTACCCTCTTGCTTATTTAAATAACTTCATTCATAAATGATTATTATTGTTATATTTGATTGATTGATTCATTTTCTATAGTTTATTAACCCTTTTGCCATTATTTAAAGCCAGAAAATATTTTTATATTGTAAGACTTTTTTTAAGATAATAATGATTTAGTGATACAAATCTTACTAATTAACCAATAGCTGGGAGGGAGAATAAGGAGATTCATACGTTTCCTTTAGGTTTTTATGTAAGTGAATATAATAAACCCAACTGAAATTGCAACTCGGTTCTCCAATTAACAATTCTGATTCCCAAGTGGTCACCCATCTAGATAATGACCTCGCTTGACATTTTAATCTTATCTAGTGATTGTGTGGAAACCAGTGTTTCAAAAATATATGGCCATAAATCAGGCAATAGAGAATTTCCAGGTGTATTTTACAATGATAGAACTCTCAACGAGCTTATTCAATCATTAACTTAAGAATTATGACTAATCAGAAAATTCTAATAGGAAAAATTAAATCTTTCCCAGGTACTGATATTTCTTATAATTCTTTTTATTTCCAATGTTTATAATATTATAATCTTTTACATGTTTAAGTTATCATGGAAATAAAAGGTGACCCTTATGTAACCATAACAATAAAAAGTTTTTTTTTATTTATGAGTATGTGAAACCAGTTTGCTAATAATTATTCAATGACATGTGAGTATTCTTATAGACAGAAAAACAACTAAAACAGAAAAATTCTCTGTGTATGCATTTTATTTTCATATAATATTCAAAATAATCTTAACTGAAGACTATTAAATAAATTTGATCATATTTTGTCAAACATGAAATATTAGAAATTTTTATAATTATTTACTGAGCTTGGTTCAGCACAAGACCAACAACAGGGAACCCAGTTAAGATTGATTGATTTGTTTGTAGATGGTAAAATATATTGTTGGTAATTTTACTATAACAATGTATTTATATATTTTTTTTAGTATTGCATTGATTGTCATCTTGCTATAAAAATATATTGTTGCTCATTTCATCAAAAAATGTACTGTTGAGTTTTGTTTAGGATTCACTATTTTCCATAACTAGGACCCTAACAGGTGCTACCACGCTGGGTCAGGGTGGACCTGGAATGACAGTAATTAAGAGGCAGTTCCATGTTCTTCAAAACCTCCAATCTCAAATCAGAGGTCTTGCCGCCAGATGTATATTATCATCATACTCAGGACAAAGTAAGGATTGAACTCACTACTCAATTGTTATAAACTTCAATACTAACCATTATTCAATACCCTCATGTATATATTTTTTAATATTGTTTTTATTTATAGTTCTAAAAAAATTAATTATACTATAAATATATCATTACTTAAATAATCTATAGGAGGTAAAAAATTTTATTACTGCTAACAAAACAGACATATTTAAATTGTATATTGGATAAAAAACACAAGGAATGAGGGGAAGAAGAGCAACAATAATGAAATAAATCTGGAAATTGCTGCTAGGAAAGTCAGTTCCCTATTTTGTGCTAGACTATTTTTCTTGTTAGAATCTATCTTACATATTCATAAGTCTACCATTCTTTCATGCTATGAATATTCCTGATACATCTGATCTGATGCTTCTGCTATATATTTAGAAATTTTTGATAAATGTTATTGGTTCTGACCTGACATCTTGGCTTCATTCATTTTCTCACCACTGCTTCTCTGTGCTTTTCTATAAATATTTTCATGGTAATTCTTCTGATGAGCTTTTATGTATGGTATCTAGAATTTACAAATTTAAGTGCATTAGTAGATTTTACAGTCAAAATGGCTAGATGCAACCGTAAGTTCTATGCTAAAAGTTTCTTCTCTTGCACATCTTGCTTATGGAATTCTCTTTTGGCTTCTTACTTCCCAGTTAACTTTGATCTTCAAAAATTTAAATGCAATGTCAATTGTTATCTTCTAACTCTTAATTCTTATTCTTTTATTGTTCTCTCTTAATAATTTTGTTTTAGTATTCTCTCTTGCATCTTAGTGGTTTTATTTCTTTGGTTAGGGTAAAATGGTTTTTAAAAAAAATCACTGTAAAAGGTGAATCAAAACAAATCAACAATCATTTATTTTGTTGATATTGTCTTGATTGATCTATTTACAGTGATTTATTTTATTATCCTCCCCCACTGTTCTTTTTGACTTTTTCTTATATACAATTTTAACATTTTCGATTATAGAACATGTCCTTTTAAAACAAATATAAAATTATTAATATACCTCTCTATCTGTCTGACACAAATCTTTCTCCAAAAGTATTTTCATCTCGACCGTGAATTAAATTCAAGACTTTTTGTGGACTTTCCTCTGTTGAAAAAGGTAGACAGAAATTTAAATTAGGCAAACTTTTTCAAAAGATATTAACTCTTGAATACTGTTTTGTTTATTTAGGACTAAACTTCAAATGCATTCAAAATGCAGATCAAACAGACACTGTATTAATTGCCAAAGATAATTTATTCAAAAACCTTTTCTTCAGACAATATCTCCTCTATACACATTCAGAAATACACTTGCAAGAAAAATGTTTTTTCTTTCAGCATTGATTAAATAGAGGCACAGTGGAGTAATGGATTGCAGCTCAGACTGAGGAATCTGAGAGCCATGTTTGAATTCCAGTCAAGTTCATTGCATTCATTTATGTGCTAGTTTCCCTTGGGAAAGGTTTGAATCGTTCTTCTCTCTCTTTCCCACCTAGTTTATGAATAAAATACAACAGACTGGGTCCTATAGTCCTTATAGTATTTTTTTGAAAAATTTCAAATTGTCATCTTCAAGGTGCAATTTTCTTATATATAGGCAAATATTAAGACGAAATATATGTAGACAAAAATATGTTTTTTTTTTTAAATATGCTATTGACTGACAGTTGAATATATGTTTTGGGGTGAAAAAGTCATGATGCTAGAGTTCTTGTTCAAATCCATCAAGTGAGAATTGACATGTATCTCTTGTCTGATGACAACTCAAATATAAGGATCTTATTATTCAAAAAAAATTGATATTAAATTAATGTCTCATTGTCCTGTTACAGGAAGTGATTTCAACATTAATCACCTTAATATTGCTATTTAATTCTTGGTATAAGTTGTTTTTTATGATATAAAATATAAGCTTTCGAATATATATATATATTTGGGTATATATCCCAGACATATATATATATATATATATATATATATATATATATATATATGACATATGAGACCATGGTAGAGCTATCGTCGTCGATTGAGGAATCAACTCAAATATCGAATTCCAGATGAATCCATACCAACGGCGACGATAACACATTACTTTTTGAAAAGAAACTAGTATAAAGTTGTCATTCTAATAAGCAGTGCCTAGTGAATGTTATTAGGATCAAGTAGCAAGTTTAAATTTCATTCACTATCTTCCACGAATATCCAGTTATTCCTCCCTGTTTTTAAGGGTTTTGGCAAGGTTTCTTTTATGAGGTTACTGTCGGCATGACCAGACACATTCTTTAATTCTCCCATGAGTTTCGATTTTGATTATTGTACATCTCGACTTCATTTCAAGAAAATGTCCTGTTTTAATAACCGGTTTACTTTTTTTTTTATTCCGTTTGTTCTCCTTTTTAAAATTGTACCCTCAACAATTTCATGTAACATTTTTTACTAGTAGGTGGAAGCTAATACATTCTACCAATACGCACTTTCCTTTCGCGATAAAGCAATGGACCATTCCTCACTATGAATTGTTTCCTAGGCCATTGTCTAATCAAGAACCTTGACCTGCTGAGAAGAATGAGGAATAAGTATAAATCTATTTATCCAAGAAAGGGTTTATCACTGTTGAAATAGCTTTATCTTGCCTTTTACTATCATATTCTGAGCTATCTACTTTCTATTTTGAATTAATTGTACAGGCTTTATGTTGTTTAAATATATGATCCACATACCATAAACTTCGGCTTTTTCCGGTTTCAAATTTTGCTGGGGAAACTGGATCATTTTCAATGGTTAGTGATCCCTATAGTTCTTTTTCATACCCATAACTGACACACAAGAGGATGCTTCCCAATCACTACAATCTTAATCTGTTCAAGTTTAGGATTAATAGTTATCTTCCCCATATATTCAAGGAACTGGATTTAATATGTAAATCTTTCCTCGATTGACTTTTGGATCTTTTACAGAATGAACATCATTGTAAAAAAATAAGACGTTCCATCTCTATAATAAACGGGTTAATCTATTTCTGCAGAATATATAGCAATCCATGTATCCAAGCTCTTTCATATTTGACACCGAAGAGATCCTCACCACACGCCTGCCTTGTTAAGATAACTACTAAATAAATCCATTGAAACAGTAAAATATTACTGTAAATCGTTTTTACTTTTCCTACTTTATTATGACGTGGTACTAATACAGAATTGAGTTCTACCTAACTATGACTGTGTCGTACTAAACGTAGATTGGTCCCAATCAAGATCTAAGTCTAAAAATGAAACTAGGTTACAAAAATGATTCATTTCCGAAAACAGTCGAGACGCTTTTGAAGAGTCAAAAATACATTCATTAGTTTGACTCTTCTGTTGTTTAACAAAGGTGATACATCCTTGACTACCCTTTAATTGTTACAGCTGTCGACTAGTACTGGCGATAGCTAATTCGGTTTCCGATTTAGTGTAAAGAACCATGGCTCCAGGAGTGAAAGTTGCCTAGTTAACGAAACGATTTCCCCTTTCTATTTCTCAAACTGTTTGAACAAGATAACGGGAGATTGATGATGCTAAAACATTCAAAGATTTTGAAAATGCATATCATCAGAGGTTATGGTTCAGCCGTGGTATGAATATATATATCCTCTTTTCAATGACAGGGATAGTCAGAATATCATGACAGGATGTGATTTAAGATAATAATAAAAAACCCTCTCAAACAATTGGTGACTCTTAAACCGGATGCGTGGACCTCATATTAAAAATAAAAATATTTAATTCAATATGAAGCGACATCTACATTAACATTTTATTCGTTAAAAAAAAAATGACGGAATATTTTTGTATTAATTTAATACTGTGATATATATTTTTCAACATAAAGTATTTAATGCAAAAAAAAAAAAATCTTTGAGGGCAGCATTATTTGTAAAGAATGATTCTATAAGTTTTTACCTTTAAATCTTGATATTTATATTTCATTACTTTTAAGTCAGTCAGAATTCTCTGGCCCTTCACGAATCTACGGTAAAAATGCAGGCCACAGGGGAACAATATTTGTTTATCTTGTTGCGGGCATCAACTCTTTGATTGTGAAGTGTATAGACATTTTATATTAAATATTCATGGTCTCCTGGAACATTTTTTTCCCAAACATTATTGGCAGACTCATGTGAGTGAGGGTAAAAATAACAACAAAATAATGAATTTAAAACAAACGACAATTAAGGCATGTATTAACAAAACTATTTCCATGTGTACACAATTGTAAACGTAAGAAAAGGTATTAAGATTATAAGAATGTGCTTGTTTGCGTGTGGGAAATAAGCGCGTGTGATAGACACGCATGTGGATGTGAGTTTAAAAGTCAACAGAGGACCAATGAAGCGAACGCGCCCTGTCGATAGTGTTTTTTTTACGTGCAACTACATTGGAAAACAAAAGTAAAAGTGGAAGAGAGAAATATGTTTGCCTTTTGTTTATAGACATAAAGTGCGCACCCTAACGAGCGTTTTTGGCAAAGCCAAGTGGGATAATTCAAAATGGCTATTACTAATGTAGAAATAACTGAAAACTGTCGCTTTTTCATTAGGAAAGGCAATTTGTTGTTCGCTAAGAACAAGATCAATTATTAACTTGAAAAAAAATAATCGAACACTTTGTTAGAAAGAAACTTATTATGTAACAGTTAAGTGGCGTTTCTTACCGCAAGGTTGAACTTTTTTTTTTTATCCCATTCCTCATATGTGTTTAAAATATAGTGCATTTTTTTTTCTTCTATAAAATACCGGATAATGATGAAATTAACTACTAGATTGGAGGTGGGTAGGAATTAATCGAAGCAGTGAGAGATTTGAAACTTTAAAACGATTACTCTTTTGTTGAAATAATTCAATGAAATTTTAAATAATTTTAACGCATTCTTTTTTCTGTGTGCCGTGTCACTTCAGAACGTTAGCGATCACGGCTCCCCGCAGTTTCCTGTCCTTTGTAGCCCTTAATAAATTCTGTCTTTTTGATATTTCTCTTTAACCTGTTCGGACCATTCATCTACACAAGCTCGCGTTGTTTTTCTCTGTTCCTATTCCTCAACCCAATCTGTCCTGTGACTGAACAATTTTTCCAAGTCCTCTCCTTATATACCCTAGAAATATCAACTCTCTCTTCCTGATGCCAAGTAAAGTATGACTAATTCAATTAAT
>CAHIKZ030001663.1:565000-569273 GCA_903632075.3 Acanthosepion pharaonis | reverse complement strand
TAAATATGATAGTAGTCCTTGAATTATTTAGATTATTATCTTTATCTTCATTGTTTTAGTCACTATATCTCTGTTGGTGGATTCTTCAACTTTCAGATATACAGCCATATCACAATGAAACACCGGTTATCATATGATCATGGAAGTTAAGCCACATTGAGTCTGGTCAGTATGTAGATAGTTAACTATTTGGGAATACCAGTTGCTATACACTTGGATGTCCAGTTGCAGACTGGGTTCTATAGCCTTGGATGGCAACTGGTCTAGGAGAAGGAAAACTCTGAATTCATAACCTGCAGAGGGTCGTTTAGGGAGCTTGTGGCACATAGTGCACCAGGTCTCTGTAATCGGCCCTTCAAAAAGTGTGGATGGTCCCGCACGAAACCTTCACCACTTTGATCAAATCTCATGTGCTATATATGCGGGTTGGGGACCGCTTGTGAATTCCAAATTCCCATGAAACTCCAATATTGGAGCCGGCTCAACCAACCTCGGGTGAATGCCGTTACAAGACAAGAAGAGAGAGACACTTGGATGTGGAAGTCGTGTAATGGGTAACGGATCAGAATGAAAAGTTGGAGAGCCAATTTTCAATTCCAGTTGGGTTCATTATATTCATTTATGCGCAAATACACTTGGGAAACATATGAATCCACCTCTTCTCCCCTAACTATGGGGTAATTAGTTGATCTTGTATCAGCAAATTGTTATCTCTAAAAAAAAATTCTTGCAACCTATAAATGTTTTTTTGGCTTTAAATAACCTGCAAAAGATTGATAAGTCATAAAAAACAAATCAATTAATCTTCAATATTTGCTCAAATTCTGAGATAATGTGATTAATAAAAAGTTTCTTGCTTTTATTTGAATAATTTTGCTGATATGGTTTTGATGTTCCGCACTAATTGAAACAAAAGGTTAGGAAGAAAACTCCTCCTCATTACTGGAAAGTATGATAATAGCTACTGGAACTGATAAACCTATTTTCTTGAATAATTTTTTAAAGAGAAAGATTTTATAAATTTCAACTGAAATCCATATTGGCTGCTTGGTCAAAGCATACGCTTATAAGAAAATGGCTAATATTACCATTACCATTTGATAACAGAAAGTACAGAACTCTTCTTCCCAAAAATAAATTCAGCAAAAACATTTCAGTAGTCAATAAATACATTTTTCTTTCTTTTTTTCTTTTCTTTTTTATCTTTTTTTTCCCTTCTTTTCTTTTTCTTCCTTCCTTTTTTTTATTTTTTCTTTCACCCTTTCTTTTTATACTTTTAAAAAATATTAATTTGAACTTTTCCTGTCGAGGACTAATGACTCAGACATTTATGGCTTTGAGGACATTAATCTTTTTTAAATATTTTCAATATACAATTATTATCTAAGACTTATTTTGTGTCTGTAGCTTTAATAAAAGTTTTAATCACAAAAGTTTTTTTCTGATTGGGCCAACCACAGATAAATAAAACCATGGTTGGCAATTTTGTGGGCAGTGAGTTATTAGTGATTGGAAATTATGTACTTGGGGATCTCCTTGGTGATTTAGTAACTGGTGAAGTCACTGTCCTCACTCTGAACAAGAAGGGTTTAAAAACACATTTCAGATATTAGTGTTGTGATCAGATTTTGAGTAGTGGATCAGGATAACTTTTTATCACCCAATTATATAATCAATAATAAATGTTTATGCTTAAAGATTTTTTATCCTTTTTGTTAAAATATTAGCTTTGAATGAGAGCGAGATAAAAAATATAATTGTGATGGTGAGAATAACCGTTTCCATACAGGAAATATTAGGCATTCAATGACTAAACAAATAGTGTAACCCTTGGTTGAAATTTATAAAATATTTCTCATTGTTCAGACTGTTGTCCTCATCTTTATTGCCATATTCACAATGTTTTGGTCGTTGCCCGCTCCAGCCTTCTTAATGTGAATTTTGAACTGAACCCTTTACTTCATCCACAGGGCTAGTTCTATGTGTTATGCCTCTTCTGGATGTCTCAGTTATCTCCCTTTAACTTAACTCTCTAAGTTGTTTTTTTTTTTTGTTCACCATTGCAGGAGCCAGGTATTGAATTCAAAAGTCTTTGGGTCAAGTCACTGGATGCAACCAACGTTTTTATCTACTGGGCGTTGTGTCCTGAATATGGAAATAAAGATGTGGACAACAGTCTGAACAATGTAAATAATTACAATATCTCATCTCAGAAATATAGAAAAAATATTACTCTGGAAACAGTCTTTCAGGAAAAGAGGTTTCTGAAATCCATGAACTGTTACCTTCCAACTCTTTTCGTTTAAAGTAGTGTTGAATGCCAGTTTTTCACTAATATCTTATTTCTCTTTTGAGGAATACCTTTCTTACAATCCATCATCATCTTTATTTATTTTGAATAAAAAGAATGAATTTCTGTTTGAATTTCTGGGCTGAGCAGTTATTACTTACATTATTTATATGTGGACTATTGTCTTCATCTTTTATGTTGTTGTTGTCTCATGGGACATTAGTCCAGTGGTTTGTGAATTTGATGACTTGGCAATTGTAGGTTCAATTCTTGGACCGGGTAGCGTGTACTTCGATTCAGTGGGAGCAGTGTGAGCAATAACTGAGCAGTACTAAAAATAAGAATCTGACAAGATATTTCTAGACATGGGCAGGTGAATGAAAACAATCTACCCACTCCTCAAAGATTAAATAAATGTTTCACTTTAAAATTCACTGTAGGTTACCCAGATCAGCATCCACCTGACGAAGACTGGAAGGCACAATGACTGAGACGTTCTGATAACAATAACAAAGATGAGGACAATAGTCAACATGTAAATAAAAAAATAAATATCAATAACTATCCTATCGTCAGTCATTTAAGCGCCATACATAATACATGCTTAGGCGATCATGTCTATTTGAATTCATGACTGACTAAGCAGAAGATTTCCTCAGAGTTGGTTATCATTTCTTTCTGCAGTAGACTAGTTACCAACCAAGGCTATAAGACCCAATATATCCTGCTATTTAACCCATAGCTGGGAAGAGAAGAGATGGATTCATACCTTTTCCAAGGGTATTTGTGAATAAGTGAATGTAATGAGCCTGACTGAAATTTTGAACTTGGCTCTCTAATTTTGCATTCAGAGCTAATATCCATTATTCCACAAAGCACATCCTATATTATTGATTTATAATAAGGTCAACAACTTTTGAGTCACATAATAAAATTTCACACTATCAAATAAATTATTGTATATATTTTTAATAAAAACAGGTATAAGCAGAAATACACATGGAATGTTTACCATGAATAAAGACGAAAGAAACACTTATCTTAGCTGACGTGTTTTGTCCTATGAGGGACTTTATCAAGGTAAATGTATAGATTGTATTTTGTGACAAGTATTTATATACAAGAGCAAAAATATTTAGAAAAACCAATAACATTTTTGCTCTTGCCACCAAATAAAATCCTTACATTTGCCTTGATAAAGTGCCTCAGAGGACAAAACATGTTGGCTAAAATAGGTTTTCCTTTTTTCTTTATTCATATCGTCTTTTAACAGATATAGTTTAACTGAAATTTTTGTATATATTTAACATATGTAACCAATATTAATTGTCTATGACCAATATTATTTTTAAATATTTCCCTGTATTATAAAAATTAGTAGAAGAAAAATTTCACAAGCAATTTAGTCACCCCAGTTATGAGAAAATTCATTTGCCTCTGGAATCCATGCTGAATAATTTTACAGGTTAAACACTTTCATTTGCATCCGGAATCTATGCTGGATAATTTCACAGCTTAAACACTTTCATTTGCCTCTGGGATCCATTCTGAATAAATTCACATGTTAAACACTTTCATTTGCCTCTGGAATCCATTCTGGATAATTTCCCAGGTTAAACACTTTCATTTGCCTCTGTAATCCATTCTGGATAATTTCACATGTTAAAAAATTTAATTTGTCTCTGGAATCCATGCTGGATAATTTTCCCAGGTTAAACACTTTCATTTGCCTCTGGAATCCATTCTGGATAATTTCCCAGGTTAAACACTTTCATTTGCCTCTGGGATCCATTCTGAATAAATTCACAGGTTAAACACTTTCATTTGCCTCTGGGATCCATTGCCTTTCTCACAGCTTAAACCATCATTTGCCTCTGGATCCATTCTGAATAAATTCACAGGTTAAACACTTTCATTTGCCTCTGGGATCCATGCTGGATAATTTCACAGCTTAAACACTTTCATTTGCCTCTGGGATCCATT
>CAHIKZ030001663.1:550000-560000 GCA_903632075.3 Acanthosepion pharaonis | reverse complement strand
ATCTCACTCATTTAAACTGTTATTTAACTCCTCTCTTTAAAACTTCTCTCTGTTAAATTTTAACCCCCACCTTCACCTTTAGCCCTTCCTGTTCTTCTTTCTTCTGTTACACCCTCTCTCTAGAGCTTTCATACATTTCCCTCTCACACTTGTTTCCCACTCTGACACATACACTCTCACTAAAATTTTGTTTTTTATACCCGGAGTTATATTTTCCGATTTCTTTTTGAATTTGTAGGTCTGATGAATTGGATCATGATTAATAAATTATAACCATGGAATATTAGTGTTTGAGCCTTTTTGATTATATTCTTACTCTGTCCTGGACATTGAGTTCTACCTGGATTCTATCCTCTTGGAAATTTATATATATATATATATATATATATATATATATATATATTATTTATATATATATAAAAGTGAAAATAAGTGACAGGCTGTTTCATGCTAGGCACTATTGTCAGGTGGCCTGATGATTGTATCTAGCAAAAACAGCCTGTCACCTCTGAGTGTTGACTTCAATGTTCACTTTTATATTTATATTTACATAAGCTGTATCTCTGATATTGAGCTCTTTATCCCATAAATATAGCACACCTTAAAACTATATTTCTTCATATATATCCACAGAAGCACAATACCTAAGGTTTAAAATGAATTTTAAAAAATTAAAAAATCTTCCTTGAAGTTATTTTATTTTAGTTTTAATTTTAAGCTAATAGATTAAATTTAATATTTACACTAAGCAAAATACTTTGCTGTATTTCATAATTAATTTAAATTATCTGGAAGGAGTTTTTGTTTTGAAATCGCTAAACAGGGCTGATTTTTGTGCCATTTTTAGTCATCTTTCATCATAATGTAATTGTCTTTATTAAAAAAAATTTCAAAAATAAAACTTTTCTGAAACTTTATTTGAGGAACATTAAGTGATTTAAAGTTTAATTAATCTGATCTGAAACAAATAAAAGAGAAATGCATTTTTTAACATGGAGGTAGATGTTTATTTAAGATATTGAAGGATTTTCTAATTTTTTTTCTTTGGTGAATATATATGTAAAATTTTGTTGAGGAAAGCACCTTTTTTCTATAATTTTTAACTAGTCAGTAATTTAGGAAAACATTCTCCATAATCTAATGTTTTATTGAATTTTAGGTACTTGGCTTTACTATAGTTATCACTCTTGGGAAAGGTATGAATCCTCTTCTCCGCCCCAGCTATGAGTAAATAACAGGACAGACCAGGTTTCATAGCCTTGGATTGCAACTGGTCTACCGCAGAAAGAAATGGAAACCTACTGCGGAAAAAAATCTGCCTCGTCAGTCATGTATTGAAAGATACATGATTGCCTAAGCATGTCTCATTCATGGCACATAACTGACTGATAGTTATCTCTCTTATTTTCTGATAATGTCACAGATAGATGTCTGTATTTACAAAAATCAGCACATTTATAAGCATACAAAAACATTCTAAATTCTTTTAAACTTTTGGCAGTTGATAAATTGTAATAAGCTTTTTCATTTATGATTAGTAAATATAATTTTTACTTTATAAAAATATCACTTAACTGGTAACAAATTAATGCAAAAACTTAAAAGATTTAAAACTTTGTAAATTATTCTAATTAAAATTAAAAAAAAGATGAAATAGATTCTTATTAAAATTCATTATTTATTGGAAAAAAAAGTTTTCTTAAACAGTAATGTCTATAATATATCTTATTCATAAAAGCAGTTAAAAGTTTAATTAATTTATTTCGTAGTTGTATTGTATTTTTTATTTTACAATTCAGAGCAGATTTTCAATAACTGGTGGTCCTGTTTTACGAAAAAAAAATTGCTGATTTAAATTCTCCAATGATTTCTGTGTATAACTAATACAAACATTAAACAAAATTCATAAAATTAAATAAGTTGCAAACAGATTTAAAAAAATGTTTTTATCAAGATTTTCTAAAAAGAAACATTTCTAAAATAATTTAATTCATCTGTGAATAGTTCCTGAAACTTTCATTAAAATCCAGCGATTATTTGACTTTTGGAAGAATTTCGAAATCAATGTGTTTTTCACCACAAAAAAGATGTTATAATTTCATAAACTATAATCTTTGAACCCCTCCCCACTCTGCTAATGCATAAAAATGATTTTTAACCAGAATTATGAACATTCTGAAAAAAGAATCAAAAAATATAATTCAATGATGAAAAAAAAAAATCCTTTGGTCTTTCCTCTTAATAATAACGTAAAGATTTTGATGATAAAACTTTGGTTTTATTAAGTTTGGGAAATTTTTCGTCATTGTACCCTAATTTTTTAGTGAATCAATGAAGGTACCTATACAAACAAATATTAAATATGGTGCTGAGATGTTCTTCACCTGACCAAGAATAGACTCCTAAATAAATCCTGGGTTTTAATCATTTGGCCAGATTTGTTTGGGTAGTGTGTCTGTAGAGAACTTTTTCAGTATCACTTATTTATGTATGTATGTTGGTATGTCTATATCAATACTTACTAATTACAGATTTATGCATGCAGCCATACATACATATACACACACAGCGCCAGAAGTGGCCATGTGTAAATAATTTCATGCTATCCACTTGTGAGATTGGGCTTAGTGGGCCACTAAGAACATCTACATCCCCTCGACCACACCTGACTGTCCCCCCCCTACAACTCTGTTCTTCTCAGTTTATTATTTTTATCTTTATTTTGTATTCAGATTGTTTTTTTTTACTCTTTTGTTTATTGATGTCATTTCTGGTGGCGGTCTTTGATTTTTCTTTCTTTTTTTTTTTTCTCTTTTTTAAATATTTTTTTCGTCTAATTTGAACCCCCTTCCCTGGACTCATGGTATTGTCACCAGACAAATTGATTTTTCTTTCTTTGTAGTGTTAATAGCCTACAACAAACTGAAGGCTTCCACTATGACACAACATCAATGGAGGGAAAAATATTATTGCTCTCTTCTGTGTATTAATGTTTTTTATTTTGTGTGTGTGTGTGTTTTCCTTTTTTTTTTCTGGTAGTTACACCATAAGAGAGTGTTTCTCCCCACCCTTACAAATTCAGATCTGTATCTGTCTTGTGAATCACAAACAGGCACTTTGGTCCTCCTGTACCAATGTACTTATGTTGGCTTTTTTTATTTGTATAATTTAATTTTTTTTTTTCCTTTTTTATTATTTTTTGGTAATCTTTATCGTCGACACCACCACTCTACCCACACTGCCTGCCAGCCACTCTCATTGGCTTTGCGGAGTAAATTTGACCAATATTTACAAGTGAAGTGATTCTCTTTGTCATTTTCAATAAGTGGTGCCATTTTTGGTTTTTCTTTTTTATTCTTACCTTCACTCTCTCTGTCTCCATTTCTGTTTTATTTTTTATCAATTTCTTCACTTCTTTCTCTTTCACCTTATTCTCTCCATAATTCATTTTCATTCTATTTTTTCTTTCCTACTCTTTAATCTATTTATTTATTTTTCTTGCTTTCTTTCATTTACTTCCCTTTTTGTGTTTTCTTTTTTCTTACTCTTCTTTTTCTTTTCTCTTTTCCCTTCTCTCTTTTCTTTCCTTTTTCTATTCTCCTAATTTTGTTTTTCTTTATTTCTGTTCATTTTTTTTTTATCTAACTTCTTTCTTTTTCTCATTTTCTTTTTTTTCTTCATGCTTTTCATTTTTTTCTCTTTTTCCTTTTCATATAATCCTTATTTTTCACCCTTTATTTTAATTCTTCTCATTTTTCATCCTCATTCTTTTCAACATTGTCATATTCTAATCTTCTTTTTTGCTCTCTCTATTTTATGCATGTCTCTTTGTTTTATTCACTCAAACTGAAACATTTTTTGATACTGGGTCACTCTTGAAGTTACCAGACTTCTTTGGTTTTAAATCCACATCAGGCACAAATTTGATGAGTCTTCTAAAATCTGAAATCATCTTTTCTGCTCCCATTTGTTCCATTTTGTTGATAGACAAGAAGATATTTCTTTTTTTCTTTTTAATTCACAACAAATAACAATGCTTTTGTTTTTGGCTTGCTATGTATTTATCAATGCCAAAAAAAGACAAACAAAAATGTAAAAAAAATAACAGTGATACCACATTTTTGGCATCAGAATTTAAGTGTCAGTTATTTGAATTTACTTATATAAACAGGATATTAGCATATACAAATTATATAATATAGGCACATGGCCAAATGGTTACAGTGCTTGCTTTCTGACCATAAGACACTGGTTCCAACCTTACCATGGTTGATTGATAGAGGTGGTGAGATCTTGGTGTTATTGTCCTGGGGAGACAACTCCAACAGACAACAATGTTGGTAATGTCTGAGAACTACACCAAAGGTTGACCAAAGCCTTGTGCATAAATCTAGGTAGAAGGAACTGTTTGGAAGCCACTGATAGTTGTACTAGCATGAAGTCACAAGTCATCATGACCGAGATTTTAAACATACTAGCCTTGTTCAATCTGTAGATCAAACCAGATTCTACTTCTCTCTCAGAAATTTTAATTATGGTTTGCTCAGCATAATTGCAGGTTCTGTGGGTGTTGAATTAGCACAAAAGTGCTTGAGCAAGTGTCTACAACAGGGATTGGCTTGATGCCCTAGTGGAAGGGTGTGCTCAGAAATGAGTAGCTGGCCATTATATATGGGTCATTCCATTTCTAATCAATCACCAGCCACAGTTTTCCTCTCAAAAAAATCTGGGAAAATACACCAGTGTTCCTTGATCAAATTTATTGGTAAATCCCAAATATTAGATCTGTATTTTCAAACAGTTATACTGACATTCATAAAACAGAAATGAATATGGTTACAGAATAGAAATAATCATTTAAGTTATAAATGTCAGGAAAACTAATTTAGATGCTGTATCTAACATGCTTTGTAATATAAGAAGTTGACAGCTTCTTTTTGCATTTTGGCAATTTTCAGATCCTTATAAAAGTACGTCAGACAGACCTAAGCTGTTTTATATTTTTATATATTTATATATTTTATTTATATTTTATATTTTAAATCTGTACATGCAATTGGAGCTATGAATGTCAGAATTTTGTTGAAAGCCTTATTTAGCAACATACAAAAAAACTATGTCTTATGGTTGAAACATCAACATTCTAATGATAGAGCAAAATGTTTAACATTTGTTACATAAAAAAATTTACATTTACTTGCTGGGACTATGCCTGCAAAGTGATGACAAAAAGAAATATGGCTGCTATTGAAGACAATTTATGTGCACATATCTCATCCAAAACGAGACAATATTTGCACACATGCAAATTTTGGCCATACTGGAATAGCATAAAAAGTGGGGTGCCAGCAGCATGACAGAAGTGAAGTCATTCGACAGACAGCGTGCAATAGAGCTGGACATACAAATTGACAGAGAGACAAAGAGGAAAGTCAAAGTAGGTGCAGCTGAGCTGGTGTCTGTTTCACAACTGTGCCCCGTGTAACGGCTGAGAAAGGGAGCCACACAATCCATTTCCTTGAAGCGACTGAAGAAGAAGAAAAAATAGCTGGCCTGCCAGCAAGCACCGCACTGCACTTTTTGACCCCCTTCATCACCATTTTTTTTCTCTACATTTAGTGAGTTTGATATTCATTGTTGTGAGTTTGTCAAACTTGCCTTAGTAATTCTGGATGAAGCTGAAACAGAATGTTGTTATTTCATCACAATATTTGTTGTAATTAAAGCTCTTGCAGTCAGTTTTTCTATTAAATCATAAGTTTTTATCCTGAAGTGCTGAAGTATAAATAAAGATGAATGTATTTTGTGTTTATATTTCACTTAATCCCTGACCATTGACAATTCCTTTAAATGCATTCCTACAATAAAGTTCCACAATACATATAATTGCCATATTCTGTTAGTGATGCTTGCAATAACTCCTCACCACTGAAAATTTATTTCTCTCTTATTTTCAATACAGTCTACTAAAGATGAAAATGAAGTGATGGTATGGTTTTAAAAGCCAGTGTGCAACAATAAGAAAATCTGGAATTTTGCCTATGTATACGGGGGTTCAAATGCAATCAACACTAAAATACAAACAAGATTTTTCTGTCATCTTTTCCCTTTAATGTCAGAATTTGGTATATTGCTATCTTTGTGATCTTCATGGTGAATGAAATTTTTGATAGGTTTGTTTAGATATTTGACCAAAAATATCATAGGCTGTATTGAAACAGCTGCTGTGCATGTATGTATTTGTGTGTTTGTATATATATATATATATATATATATATATATATATATATATATATATATATATATAAAGTGGACACTGAGGTCAATACAGAATGACAACAGTCTGTTAGATGCTTTAATGCAATCCTCAAGTCATCTTATTGTTATATAACATTTCAATTTATTTATACTTATATACAATCTGTCCCTGATATTGAGCAATTTTACCAATGAATATAGCATAACTTAAAACTATATTTTTATCAAATATATATATATATATATATATATATATATATATATATATATATATATATATATAATGTATTTGGGTAGCACTTTTTCATTTATACACATTTGATTAAAAAGCAATGAAAGTTCTTTGTTGATTTTTTTTTAATATACGTTTTCAATATTCCTAATAACTTTTTGATTTCTGGTTGATATTAGTAAATAAAACTTCCCATGTCAAAGTGCTTTTGGCTAAATGGCCATTTTCAAAGACATTTTCATCAATTTAATTTTTTTGAAATATTGTTTCATGTATTCATTTGGAACTATACTTTTTGTATTTTTTTAAATGAACTATATTTAGTTTGATTAGTTTGTTCAACTTATCAACCCTTTGTAGGTGATTTAAAGCCAGAAACAATTTTTGAATTTTAAGAATTTTTGATTTGGAGATAGTAAGAGTATTTGCATGTAAGTGAATATAATGAATCCAACTTGAGTTGAAACTCAGTTATCAGAGTAAAAATTCTGAGAAAAATTTTGATTCATTACATCACCCAAACATTCAAGCATATTCCAAGTGGTCATCCATCTAGGTACTGACCAGGCTTGACATTGCTTAACTTCAGTGATCATATTAGAACTGGTGTTTCAATGGCATGTGGCTGTAAGCCTGAAATTTATTTAGTATGTTGGGTCCGAAGGTTTAATGTTATTTGTTTTATATAAACATATATATATATATATATATATATATATATATATATATATAACATTATTTTTAGTGGATACCTATATTTTGAGTACATTTATTTAAAAAATATTTATTTCATCTTCTTGTTTGAGTACTTGAGAAAACTTAATAAAAAATATGCCATTGGCAGGATCTTGTGTACACAAGCCATTAGATAAAATAAATACTGTTTAAAATAAATGGAGCATCTGCTTAAATATGTGGATCCACTAAAATAATGGTTAATGTTTTATATATATATATATATATATATATATATAGCCAAGAAACCAAAGATCAACAAAATTACATTAAAACACTAAAAATAATGTTCAAAGTCATAAAAGTATGTCAGATTAAAAAGTAAAATCCATTAATTCTTTAGAAATTGCTTTGTTTACATTTTAGATATGAAAATTTCAAGAAAAATCTGAACAAGTGAATGCGCTTTAAAATCAAAATAGAACTTTGCTTTCTTGTGAAGCTCTTCATAACTGAGTGTTAAAAACATGATGAACTTCATGTGGGTTCCTCCTTAAAAAGAGTAGGCAAATTCAAATCCTGTGGAGAGTACATTCTTTTTTATTAAAATTTCTCAAGTATACAGTCCAGTAGATGTAAGTCATGGCTCAATTGGCATAGAGCTTGGCATGAGGGGTTGCTCCTGACGATGGGAGGGACACTTAGATCTCATCAGACATCTGTTGCCCACCTCAAGTTGGGCAGGCCCCAGCCAAAAAGATGCTGTCCCACCACAGTCTGCTTTCCTTATTTGGTGCATGGGGATTAGGAGAAATCTGACAGACATGGTGGAGAATTCTGCACCAAGCAAAAGGAAACAAAAACAAAAAAGACCAGCTTTAAAATTGGGAACTTGGAATGTCCAGACTATATTGACAGGCCTTACAGAGAATCTTAGAGACATTGGCAATGCCAGGAACACAGCCATTATAAATCATGAGCTCAAGTGACTAAATGTTGATATAGCTGCTCTTTGTCTGGCTGAAGTGGGTACACTGAAAGAGAAAGTTTACACATTCTACCAGCAGGGGAAGAGCTCGGATGAACCTATGGAACATGGAGTGAGCTACGCTGGCAATAATACTTTGTTGAAAAAGGTGGAACCAGATAGTAACATCATTGCATGACTTCTCACTCTTCCCTTCAACCCCACTGAAGGTCTCCTTACTCTCATCAGTGTGTATGCACCCACCCGAACTGCTTCACTTGAGGCAAAGGAGGAGTTCTATAAAAGCCTTACAACCACAACTGGAAATATCCCCAACATCAAGCAACAAATCCTCCTGGATGACTTCAGTGCCAGTCGGCACTGATCATGATTCCTTTTGAGTGGGAAAAAGTGAATGAAAATGGTCAGTGACTACTTGAGTTTTTTCACTTTCCATAACCTGTGCATCACTACCAGACAAAACCCCAACACATGGTTTCCTGGTAGAATCCATGCTTGAAGCATTGGTACCAGCTGGATCTGATTTTGAGCAGGGAGGCACATCTTATTCAAGAACGTACTACTCACCCATCCCTACCAGAGGTGCAAACTGTGATACACACCCTTCTCTAGTGTGTTGTGGAACCAAGATGCAGCTGAAGAAATTCTACCATGCCAGACAGCAAGGAAAGGCCTGCCTAAGATAGGCTGCCCACTAAAACTATAGAGCCTCAGTACTCTTTCGGATCTTCTTTGCCTCGTTCTTGAAGCACACCTTCAACACGACAAAAGAGGGGGTTTACCTTCACACCAGATTGGACAGTAGGCTGTTTAATCTCACATGCCTCAAGTCTAAAACAAAAGTATGGGAGGCTCTGATCAGAGACATGCAGTTTGTGGATGATGCTGCAGTCACAATTCACACACAGGAGGAGCTCCAGTGATTATCACTTCTCTGAGGTCTGCAGTGACTTCAGGCTGAATATCACCCTGAAAAATACGAATGTCCTAGGATAGATTGTAGATGTGCCACCAATCCTCACCATTGATGACTATGAGCTGGAAGTTGTGAATAAGTTCATATACCTCAGGTTTATGATCAGCAATGACCTCACCCTGGTTACAGGAATAGACAAGAGGATTGGGAAAGCTGCAACCACGCCTCACCACATGAGCGTGGGAGAATTTCAAGCTCTCTCTGAAGATGGCAGTCTACAATGTCTGTGTCATAAGCACACTTATCTATAATAGTGAAACATGGACAACATATGTCAAAAGGAGAGATGAACAATTTTTCACTCTCTGTAATATTTTTCTAATTGACTCCTGCCTTGAGGTTGAATTAGAAAAAAAAAAGATATAAAGTGTCCAAAACACTGACCTTCATGCAACCATGGTTTCTACCAAGATGACTTCATCAGTCATCAATACTGATATTAAAAGCAGCCCTATTGGGGGGCATTTAAGCTAGCTGCAGAGAGCTTTGGTTGGACATTCATCACAATAGGTTGAGAGAAGTAGATTCAACAGGCAACAATAAACTACAGAAGAACTCAAGATATAACACTGCATTTAAGTATTGCATTAATATCTCAGCTTACTTTTTAAAAGTTCAACGATAATTCTTCTGCCAACACTTAATTTAAAGACAAATTGATGTACATTCCTTAATTTTTTTTATTTCATGCGTGACTTTCACGCTGGATTTTGCAATTAATTTTGATTATTACAAATTTATTTCCAAGTTAAAAAATTGTTATCAAAAAAAATTCAAAAAAAAAAATCACATAAAAAAAAAAAAAAATCAGAGTAATGAAAATTTGAGAATCCAAAATTTCAGCATGTGGGTCCAGATCCAGCTTGGAATG
>CAHIKZ030001663.1:495000-545000 GCA_903632075.3 Acanthosepion pharaonis | reverse complement strand
TCTAGCATAAATTGGACCTATGTCTAACTTTTTGAGTCAAGTGTAATCTAAATAAATTGGACCTATGTCTAACTTTTTGAGTCAAGTGTAATCTAAATAAATTGGACTTATGTCTGCATTTTTTTTTGTTTTGTGGAAATCAAACTTATATCGATCTTTGTGACTAGTGTAAACTGGAACTGTGACTACCTTTTTGACTAGTGTAATTTAGACTGATATTTACCTTTTTGACTCAAGTGTAAATCAGATCTATATCTATGTTTTTGACTCATGTATAAACTGAAACTCTCTATACCTTTTGTGCAAACTGAATCGATATCTAATCTTTTGATTTTAGCATAAAAGAAATCTGTCTACCTTTTTGACTCTAGCATAAACTGAATCTCTACCTTTTTGACTCTAGTATAAAATGAACCTCTGCTTTTTTGCTTCTAGTATAAACTGAAACTGTTTATCTTTTTGACTCTAGTATAAACTGAAACTCTCTATATCTTTTTGGCTCAAGTGCAAACTGAACCTATATCTCATCTTTTGACTTCAGCATAAAACAAATCTATATCTACCTTTTTACTTTTATGTAAACTAAACCTTTTTGATTCTTGCTTACTCTGAACTTGTTTCGACCTTTGTGACTCTTGTGTCAAACAGACCCATGTCTTCTGTTTTGATTCATGTAAACAGGACTTGCTTCTACTTTTATCTCTTTAGTGTTGACCCGCCCTGTTTGACTGTAAACTGGGCCTGTCTCTATCTTTGTATTAATTCATTTTGTTTCCTCAGGCTTATGTTCAACATAAAATATCTCCACAAAGGTTGATGTGTGGTTAACTTAACCAACTTAATCAACCTGAAGTTTCTTGCTTGTCTTTTGTCTGCGTACTTCTTTGTATCTTGATGAATGTTTTATTTTGTGTCAAATTATATGTCCTGTGTGTATGTCTAGATTAGTATATGTGCATATATTTTGTCTGCATCAAGATGCCAATATGTTTATATATATATATATATATATATATATATATATATATATATATTATTTATTTTTAACATATATCTACATATGTTTTATACATGTATTTGTATGTTGATATATTTATAGAAAATGGTCAAAATATTTTTCTGAAAAACACAAGACACCAATCTCCTCTTTGGATTTTTTTTCTGAAGAAAATCCAACACAATGACCCAAATCCTCCTTGACTGTAGCCAAAATGGCCATTGCTTAGCTCAGAAAATCAAATCTTCACTCAAAGCTTTTTATGCCATTCTTTTCATGATTTTGATACTTCTTTGACTGGCTAACCGACCGTCTGTCTTGATAAATTCTCCTTGTCTATAATAAGTATTTTTTAAGGTCTATTATTTCAACTTATAAGCAGCTTAAAGCCATGAAATGAATATACAAAAGATTTTTTTTTGTTTCTTTTATACATTTTTCTCTTTCTCTTTCTTTCTATCTCACCTCTTTACTTCTTATTTTCCCTTCTTTTGTGCACTTTTCCTTTCTTTATTTCTCACTTCTTGTTTTCCTCCTCTTCTCTTTCTCTTGTGACTGCTCTCTTTTCTTTACTGTTTCTTTTATCCATTTTTATTTTGATATTATTATCACACTTGTCTTCTTTTTCTTCTCTCATTTTCTCTCTAATTGTTTCTCTTTCTTTATTTCTTTTATTTTCTATCTCCCTGAGTTGCTTCTTTTTCTTTTATTGTTTTGTTTACTTAGTACTTTATTTTATTTTTTTAATTTTTTTTACATTGTCTTTCATTCTTTCATTTTCTCTTTCATTATTTCTTTTTCTTTTATTTTTCTCTCTCCTTGTCTCTTTTCTTTTTTTTTCATTGTTTTATCTTATTAGTGCTGTTTTCTTCCTTTCATTTTTCACTGCTTTTCTCTCACTTTGTCTCCCTTCTCTTTTTAATTTCTCTCACTTTGTCTCTCTTCCTCTTTTGTCTCTCTTCCTCTTTTGTCTCTCTTCCTCTTTTGTCTCTCTTCCTGATCTCTGCATTCTCTTTATTTTTTTTACTTTGTCTTCTATTCCTTTCATTTTCTCTCATTGTCATTGTTGATGCTGTTTTCTTTGTCTCATGCTTCTTCCATTTTTTTTATTGTTTCTCTTCTTTTTGCATATTATTTTCTCTCACCTTGTCTCTTTCTTCTTCTTTCTATTTTCTCTCACCTTGTTTCTCTTCCCCTTAATGTCTGTCTGCATGTCTCATTTTGTTTTCTCTCACTCTGCCTCTTCCTTTCTTTCTTCCCCTTTTCACTGTCCCATCTTATTTTCTCTCACCTTGTCTCTCATCTTCCCCTTATCATTGTCTGTCTGCTTGTCTCATTTTGTTTTCTCTCACTTTCTTTCTCATCTCTTTCTATTTTCTCTCACTTTGTCTGTCTGCTTGATCTCTGTATCCTTTTATTTTTTTTTTACTTTGTTTCTCTTCCTTTCATTTTCTCTCACCTTCTCTCTCATCTTCCCATTATCATTGTCTCTTTGCTTGTCTCGTTTTCTTTTCTCTCGTTCTCCCTCTTCCTTACTCTCTTCTCCTTTTTTGTCTCATCTTATTTTCTCTCAACTTGTCTCTCATCTTCCCCTTATCATTCTCTCTGCATGTTTTTTTTCTCTCACTCTCCCTCTTCCTTTCTCTTACCTTGCCATTATTGTCTCTCAGCATGTCTCATTTTGTTTTCTCTCATTCTGCCTGTTCCTTTCTCTCTTTTCCTTTTCACTATCTCATCTTATTTCCACTCACCTTGTCTCTCATCTTCTCCTTATCAGTGTCTCTCTGCTTGTTTTTTTAGTTTTCTCTCAGTCTCCCTCTTTCTTTTTCTCTTCTCCTTTTCACTGACTCATTTTATTTTATATCACATTGTCTATCATCCTTTCTTCCTTTCATTTTCTGTCTATTTGTATCACTTTTTCTCCAATGATTTTGCCTCTCTGTTTTAAGTCTTTATTCTTCTCTACATGTCTCACTTCACATTTTACCTTGTCTCTTTCTTTCACTCACATTGGATTTGTTTTCTTTTATTTTTCTAAGTTTTCTTTCATCACACTTTTTTTTTCCCCGATAATCCTCCTCAGACAAGGAAGAACCTCAGACAATTTCTGACGGATTGTCTTTCTTGTCTGGGAAGCATTATTTGTAATTTGAAAAAGTTCATCATTAAAATTAATCAATTCAAAATGTCTGTTGTTTTTAATATTATATATAGGGAAATTGAAAAGTAACTCCTTATTTTATGCATGAGTGGCCAACCAGGAGTCCTGACTTAATGTCCTGTGACTTTTTTCTATGGGGTTGGTTAAATGAGCAAATCTACTATATCAAACCAAGACTCTGGAAGAACTTGAAAGAACAAGAAGTTATGTCTTTCATACCACAAAAGTTTCTGGTGAAATCAGATGATGACAAGATTCTTGGGTGGATCAAGAAGCTGGTAGTGAAATCTGGTGCCAATATCAAATTTTAAATAAAATCTCATGCTAAACGCTTTCCTCTCTTGTCGATTTCTTGTAAAAATTATAGTAGATAAAGAAATTATAAGTATTTTAAAATGGGGAGTTACTTTTCAATCACACTGTACATGTTTATATACTTTTATTACTTCAAATGTTATTTTTAGTGGATACCTGTATTTGGATTTGTGCAAACTTTCTGTTTATTTTAAACAGTATTTATTTTATTATGCAGACAGCTAGATGAAATAAATTATGTTCAAAATAAACAGAGTGTCTACTCAAATAAAGTATTGACTAAAAATAAATGTTTGAATTAATAAAAATATGTTGGAATAAAACAACTTTATTTGTTTAGAAATTGCTTTGTTTATGTTTTGGATACAAAACTGAGTAAATATACTTTTAAAGAAAAAAAATTGCAAGATGAAAATATATATATATATATATATATATATATATATATATATATATATATATATATATATATATATATATATATATATATATAGGATTAACGTGGGTTAAATTTGTAACTTAGCTGATTGATGTTATCTTCAGCATCCCAACTTCAGAGTTTTGTAGACAGACCTGTTCTCCCACTCTTCAGGAGATATCAGCTACTTACTGCTTATATTTTTATCAGTTTTTTCTTTTTATACACATTAAACACTAGTGTAAATTTTCTTCTGTGTTCTCTGTGTCTGTGTGTGCACTTGTCCATGTGGCTGTGTGTTGTGATCATTTTGCCATTTTTCTTTCTTTTTTTTTATCTGTAGCAGATTTAGTCTGATTTCGATTCAGCTCTAGAAATGTGACTTACTTTTATTTATGGCCAATTTAGTTTTTTTTTTGCTAGGAATAAATACATATATATATATATATATATATATATATATATATATATATATATATAATCAATGATGTTAATACTTAAATGGTAAATGCTTATGCCTACACATGATTACACATGGATACGTTTAGACACACACACAGAAATATGCAGTATATATATATATATATATATATAAATAAAAAGAAAGAACAGTAAGATATATAATCCGGTGTTCTTATAGATATTTTTATTTTTACAAATTTTTTTAATTTAATTACAAAATTAAATTCGGAAACATGAATTTTGTTTTAGCTGTGTATTTAAAACCCAGTTATTTTAAAAGTTACTCCAAAATTCGCTTGAGGATGAAATGGAACTGATGTCTTTAATTTAATTACAAAATTAAATTCGGGGCTTTTAGCTTCCATTTTTGAAACATGGTTAGAACTGTGTAGCGAAAAAAAACACATTTTAAATAAATCAATTTATAATATATATATATATATATATATATATATATATATATATATATATATAAAATAAATTTGGGTATGTAATCCCAACAGAGATATAAGTTATTGACATTTGGAATAATATTCATAAAAGCATGCTTTAAAATTAATATCTGATAATGCATTTTTTTAAAAATGGCTTCATCAGATGGATAATGAAAAATGTGTTGTGTATGTTTGCATTTGTGTGTGCTTAAATTAAATCTTATTGTGTATGCATTTGTGTGTGTTTAAAATAATCAAATCTTATATAAGATTTAATTATTTCAAACAGGCTCAAATGCATACACTTACAACACATTTTTTTTGTTTTCTCTTTGATGAAGCCATATAGATGAAATTAATTATCAGATATTATTTTTTAAACATACTTTCATATATATATATATATATATATATATATATATATCGGGTGCGATGGATAAATTGTCATCTACATTATGCAAAAATTAAAAATAGCAGATATCTTTACCAAAAATTACACAAAAATATCTTGAAATACTATAGAATAAATTTATTCAAGAAAATCACCACTGGCTTGAACAACTGTCTCCAAATTGACCTCAGAATCTCCCGGAATTCTTCTGGACAGCCTCCTTGTTGGTGAATGCTGCCAAAATCCTTGCCTTTAGTTAATCTTTGGTGTTATAAGTAGTTTTCTTTTCAACTGCACCCAACACATAATAACCAGGGGGGGGTTCAGTCTGGGGAGATAGGTAGACAGATGTAAGGGGTGATGTGGTCACAGAAATTGTCTGATAGCCATGACTGGGTTCTCTTGCTTGTATGGCATACAGTGTCCTGTTGCCAGACATATGGTCTTCTAGCCACCATCTGCTTGACGCAAGGCAGCACTACCTCCTCAAGGCACTTGATGTCGGCCTCCATGTTGAGTCTAAGGCCCCCACCAAAAAATTTAGGAGTTCTTTTCTTATCAGAATGTTCAGAGTGAGTTTTCCAACCTGCCATATCTTCATAATCACCATTAGACTCATCCAACTCTTTCTGAATCCTCTGAACTGTCCTCAGGTTGACACCAGAACACTCTGAAATGTTTGTATTGGAACTTCCAGTGTGAATGTTAAGCAGTACAGCATGCCATTTTCAAATTACTGGCGGAGTGAATTGCATTATGGTGCTTTTTCCTCACAGATGTTGTCCAACTGACTCTACTATACTATGCAACAGCTTAAATAAACAGCTTCTGCTGTGTTAAAAAATGTATTTATACAATATTTTAAATTTACAATAAGTAATATTTATTTCAAATCAGATTAATTAAACTTTAAATCAGTTAATATTCCTCAAATAAAGTGTCATAGAAGTATATTTTATTTTGAAAGATTTTTTTAATAAAGAGAATTACATCGAACAGTGGCTAAAAATGGTGCTGAAGTCAGTCTTTTTAGCAAAACCAAAATCTTTCCATTCAATTTGCATTAGTTTTCAAATAGAGCAAATTATTTTGCTTCTTGGAAATATTAAATTTAATCTTTTAACCTGAAATTAAAAATAAAATAAAAATTTCAAGAAAGATTTTTCATTTTTTAAAATTCATGTAAAACTTAGATATTGTGTTTCTTTGGAGGTACCTAATTTTAAAATATAGCACTTTGGATGTCAAATTTAATCTATTATTGAAACTAAAGTAAAACCTTCAAAAACTTTTCATTTTTTTAAATTTGTTTTAAACCTTAGGTATTGCTTCTTTTGGAAGGTCCCTAGACACACACACACACACACATATATAATTCATCATTAAATTATATCCACAATTGGTTGGGTTTTTTTTTGGTTTTTTTAAGCATTTCACCCCAAGCAAGGCAAGAAGCCACTAGGACACAAGGGGTTACAGAGGATTTGGAGCGAGAGCAGATAGGAGTGATAGAGGAAAGGATGAGGAGAAGGATAGTGGATAGATCAAGGCAACTGGAGATGTCGATTGACATTACATTTGAATAGTTGTAGATTATAGCTATCAGGGAAACAGGAAAAGGGAAGGGACTTCCACAGGCGAGATGTGTGAGATATGAAACTATTGGAGTAGAAGAGATGGCTACATTTAACAGTTTCAACAGTGAAAGGGTGAGAGCAGGATGCCAGCCTTGTAGGTCACTTGAATTCATGAAGTCTGGGAACCAGCGAAAGCAGCTCATCTGAGCAATTACCATGAAAGTATTTGTAAAAAAGACAGAGAGAGGCGACGACACATCTGTTGAGAGAGTGACTGCAGACGAGATGCCAGATCAGGGCCAATTACATTGCATATCCGTCTCAGGATTATATCAAGAACCCCGAGACAATCAGAAGGGTCTCCAGACCATATATATCAACAATATCACCTAATGGTCATAAATTGATCTAGTCGTAAGTCAACTTGTAATTACTTTTGCAATCTTTCTTTACATTAATGCATTTTCTATAATTTTTAAAGTTTCTTTATACTTGATGCCATTTTTATCATCTCCCTACACATAGTTCTGTTTCTTATTCTTTACATTCATCAAGTTTAAGTTCAACACTATATACAACAATACAGTTGGTGTAAAATCTGCCGAACATACAAAAAAAACCAAAATACAGGTGCAAAACCAGAAAACATTTCAATTGGAAAATTTAGAAAATACATACAAATATACCTTACTAGCTGCTGGTTGTGGATCGTCCATGTCATCAGCTGGTGGATGGCTTGTTAGCTGGTAGAGTTGTTTTCACAAACATAGTGAACTTTGTCTGAATTGCTTGTTTATTTTTCTCCTCATAAGTTTCATGATATGGATAAAACACATCATGTGCCATCGTTCATTGGTTTGGTTTGGTTTATTTTGTTTTACGACATATCAACCTCAATGGGTTATTTAATGCCGACAACATTTTTTTATTGCTTATAATATTTTGTTTTGTCAAAAATCTTTTTTCTTTCAAAATTGTATTGCTGGTAATAATTTTTTTCAAGAAAGTATTTCTGGTAATAGTTAACTATTTGCCCATAGCTGGGATCCTAACATGTGCTACCACCCTGAGTCAGGGTGGACCTGGGAACACCAGCAATTAAGAGGTGGTTCCACATTCCTCAAAACCTCCTGATGAGAGGGCTTGCTGCTGGATGTAGTTTATCGTCTTTCACAGGATGAGTGCCGTCATTCAATCGTTGTAAATTGTTCATTGTTTGGGTCCATTACTTCAAAATGTACAAGAAGTTTATAAACCTTCTGATAATGATATTTATAAGATTACCATTCGTCTTTGCTTTGGATATTGCTGCCACATCTGGTCTGGTGCTCCTGCTATATATTTAGAGATTCTTGATAAAATCCAAAGAAGAATCTGCAATGGTATTGGTCCTGACCTTGCATCTTGGCTTCAGCCCCTTTCCTACTGCCATAATGTAACTTCCCTGTGCTTTTTCTATAAATATTTTCAGACTAATTGTTCTGATGAACTTTCTGCTATGGTACCCAGACTTTATGAATTCAAGTGCAGTACTAGATTAGCAGCTAGGTCTCACCATTTTAAAGTTGAATTGGCTAGATGCAATCATAAGTTCTATGCTAACAGTTTCTTCTATCACACTTCTCACTTGTGAAACACACTTCTGGCTTTTTGCTTCCAAGTCAACTTTGATCTTCAAAAATTTAATGCAATGTCAATCATCATCTTATGTCTTCTTAATTCTTGTTCTTTTACTGTTCTCTCTTATTAATAGTCGTTTTTCTCATTCTCAGTAACCCCCTTGTGTCCTAGTGTTTTTATTGCCTTACTTGGGGTGAAATGATTAAAAAAAATTCCTTAGCTGTCCACTGCTTCTTTATAACCATTGATTGTATAGGTGCAGAATCTTTCACAACTTTACCAATTCTTTCTCTTTCTAGCAAAATTGTCAACACAAGTTGAGGAGTAGACAAAGACAATTTCATCTTGGGGGGGAAAATGTCTTATACAAAGGCCCGCCCTAACACTGAGCTTGATGGGTATGAGAGAATCCTAGCACTGTCAGAAGTTGCTGGGGTGGAAATTGTTGTACACCAAGCTGGAAAACACTCATGTTGCTAGACGAAGAACAGTCATAGCAATTTGTGGTTATGGCCATAAAGTTGAACAGTCATTAGTCACATAGGTCATAAATTGACAACAACCTGTATATAGATATGTATGTATATTTATGTGTTCATGTATATAAATATACATATGTCTGCATATATATGATGGCTGCTCTCTTGTTATCAAGCACGGCCATCATACAACATCCTGCAAAGATTTACCTATGTCACACATAGACAGTCAGTAAAGCCCAGTCAGTAAATTGTGTTGTTTTCCACAAATTTGGCAACTATGAATAGTCACAATATTAGGTACTTTTTTCTGGCACCTGCCCTTTCACCAGGTACAGTACCAGACTGCTTAGTATCAATGTTTTTAATACTGTTATGATTCATCATAATAGTCATGTCTTTTCAGATACGGTCAGCGATATACCCCACCCAGTAAGATCCCTCTAAAACATTATGCAATGCCAGTATTCCTGTACATTAACTTTTTAAATTGAAGAAAGATGGTGCACAGAGGAAATCCCACAAAGCATGAACATCATTGGTTACTAGAGTGGTGCAGGTGTTATATCAGAAATTTCGTTCTCCTAAGGAGATGTCCTAAAAAGGATTAAGGGATCTCTCTCTCTCTTTGGTTCTTATTGCTGGTGTTGGGGTGTCAATGCTTGAAACTTCATCTGCCATGTTCATTATTTGGCCATAGCTGGGACTCTAACAAGTGTTACCGCCCCAGGCCAAGGCAGAACCTGGGAATAACAGCAAATAAGAGGTGGTTTTGTGCTCCTCAAAACCTCCAATCTCCCAATCAGAGACCTTGCTGTTGGATCTAGTTTATCATTATACTAGGATTATATATATATATATATATATATATATATATATATATATATATATATAAATGAAATGGACTATGTCTGACAATTACTTTTAATATATTTTTTGCTTATATGTTATTTTTATAGATACAAATATTTAAGTAAATGCTCTGTTTATAATAAACAGTATTAACAACATTTACCAGCCTGGTTAGCAAGTAACTTAACCTTGATAACCAGATGCTTCCTCTGTAGCTAAAAGGTATAGCACATCAAGCTATATGGTGGTTCCGTGGAGGATACAGGTTTGATTTCTGTCAGAAGACACAAATTTTTCTTTGAGATTTTGCAGACATTCAGGCCGGTATTAGAAATGTATTGGTGGGAGATTAAATGAAATATATGTATGTTCATTTATTTTATTTAAAAAAAAAATTTAAACCAGAGATCAGAAATTATGTACTGTTGTATACATGCTAAAAAATTCCATTTGAGTTCCTTTGAAGTGGCATAAAAAGAGAGTATGTATATTTCATTTAATCCCCCACTGATACTTTTCCAATACACTTGATTGTCCTCTCCTCTTTCTCCTCACCTTCTACCACACCTCATGTCATATGCTTATTCATTTCTTTATTTTTTAAAAAATATAGCGTTCATAAATTTTTTATTTTTAAAAAATAAAGCGTTAGGAAACCAATTGACTAAAATTGCCTGAAGATACTGAAAGGTTGAAACCAAGGTAGTGGAATTGGTTGATTTTCTTATTTTCTGTACTTAATAGCTCTACATGTTAAATCTTAACCTTTTTATATGTGTATTGAGCACTTTTTTTTAATACTACTGTTTACTAGTTTAGTTCAACTCAGACCATTAACTTTATTATATATATATACATATATATATACACACACACACACAAACGTTTGATTAAAAAGAATTGACGAGTTCTCTGTTTAAATCTTTATTGTATTTTCCAACTTTCAGATAAAGTGTTGAGTATCATGCTATTATATTTTTGTTCAAGTACTTTCAACTTCCACAGTCATTTTCAAGAAGCGATAAGGTGTCTGAGTGGTAGTTAAACTTCCTTTGTCAGCACACACACACACACACACACACACACACAAATATGTTCTGTATGGTATGAATCTCACCATTTTGAATATCTCAAGAACTGATCATTGTGAAGGCATCATGTAATTTAGCAAAGAGGAGACATTGGTGTGCATGTGGGAACAGAGACTCTTGTATGGGGTTACTCAACCAAGCAATTCTATTGAGTTAGCTTGTGTATTGTATAAATATCAAATTGACAGCAAATATACATCAAGTTTTTCTTGAAACTTCGTCATCTGTGGAAATTATTTAAATGATTCAGTGAGTGATGCACAGGTATGATTTTGGAATCAATGTCGGTAGCATTGTACTGTCTGTTGATCAGTTGGGTGTCACTCTACACTGTCTGTGCCCAGCTCACCTTTAGCCATACTTTCTTTCTCAAACCTTTTTGGTATCCATTTGACTGTTTGATATGCAGGTCTTATTATAGGAAGCCTCAAAATATGTTCCAATCAATAAAATCACCATCAGTAAGTACCTGACTTCCCCTGCTATCTTTTACCTTTACAAGTGCCAGATCATGCCAAAAATGGTTTACTGCTGCCATATATGGGCAGGAACTGACCTATCTTCATTTTCCTGTCTCAATAGAGTCCAAAAACTTCTACATGGCCTTGTGGGTGATGAATGATTTTCCTCCCTACAACACCTTTTTCATAGATAAAACATTGCAAGCTTCTTGCTCTCTATCATTATTTCCACTGAAACTCTTCAGAAGAACTACATTCTTTAGTTCTACCAATTCTAACCTTCACAGCTAAAACACCATCAGAAGCACATTGCAGTGAACCACATACGTTCTCTTTGTATTCCATTGATGAGATGTAAGTTTCACTTGAATAGCTTCTCACAAACTGCTACTTTGTGGAACTGACTCCCAAGAGGATGGTTCCCTGATCACTACAATTTTAACCTGTTCAAGTTTAGGGTTAACTGTTATCTTCCCCACATATCCCCATAAACTGTGTCTCTTAATCTGTAACCCTCTATTTTGAGTGGCTCATGGTCCTTGTACAGGGTGAATATTGTTCTAAAAAAAATATGTAAAATGTTAGTCACCAGACGGAAATGTAATCTGTCCTTGACCTTCTTTATTTGAAATACTGTATATTTTCTCTTATAAGGTCACTTTTAAATAAGACAAGGTAAAAAAATTGGTAAATTTTGATGAATTTGTCCTATACCTGTAGTATAAAATGACTGCTTATTGATTATAGAAAGATGATGTTATTGGAAATGTTGTTACTGTATTCATAGAAATTCAAAATAAACAAAATAACAAAACCGATTCTATATCATGTTTTTCCTATACATGTCCCCTAAAACGGAAACCATTGTTTTGTTCATGTTTTATCATGTGATCTTTTATGAATACTGATTCTTTTTCTTCTTCCTCTTCTTTTCCTATATGTAAACAGTTACAAACAGCCTGGTGTACTAAGAGCCATTTGCTTATACTTCACAAAATGATGCTAATAAGAGAATGATAATGTATTTTTAATGAGAAATGAATATTATGTTATCCTAAATGTTATTACTGCCATAATTAACACTACCATAGTGATTATTAAAAGTTTAGTGAAAGATAAATGCTGCTGTGAGCACAGTCATAACTCATTGTTTACATTTTCTCAGCCAAGCTTGCATGGATAAAAGTTGATTTCATTGATATGGAATTATTCTTCAAATAGGCAATTTATTACGAAGTCATGCCAGTAATATATAAGGTAGAAATCGTTATATTACTTTTATTATCAGTTTATTTGATAATGTGAATCTTTTCATGTATGTTATTGGTTATTGCACTGAGGCCAAGGTTAGCCTTCTGCCAAACATCACTCTGAATTTAAGGTTTCTTTTTTAGAATTGTAGTATAAGATGACCCCTAATTTTTAAGGGTGATTTAGGGGATTTAAATGTCATCTTATATGTGGAAATATACAGTATATTCATTTTTCTTGATCTCTGGATTTTATATAGTCAAGTTGTCATATCAGAATAAAGTGTCACTGTGGACACTAGAGTTTGAACATAGATCACCAGGGATCAAACACAGGCGATCCCATTTTGAATAAGTAGATCATATGTTGGTAAAGGAAATGTATATATGGGAATTAGTGTGGCATCTAATTGATCACTATACAAATTACTATTCGGATCACTATTTGGTGGTTACTTTTCAAGCGAGTATTATCGAGCAAGTACTATTAGTGTGAGTATTATTCGAAGGCATCTGGCACCAGTATTGTTCAACAGCATTACTATAGTTGTATCTGTGACTACAAAGTCTCTAATACAACAAGCATTATGAAAGTGACAATGAGTATTCGTCGACATTACAAAAGTGGCAACAAGTGTTTGTTGATATCAAAAAACAAATGTATCTGATTTTTTTCAGGGTCATATTAAATAGAACATTATCTATATTGTACTTTATGAATAAGTATGCTGAAAACTTCCCAGCATTGAGGACTTTTTTGTTTTTAGGAATGGTAGAAGAAATTTGCCCTAGACACACCATTGCCTATGACCCTAAGGGGTTGAAGGAACTTGTGATTGAAAGAACTTTGAGAAATGATGTGGCATAGCATCTAAGTCATTCTTTTCTTAGCTACGCTGAGAATTTTTAGATGTATATTGGGTATATTTAGATAGGTATCTGTTCTTTTATCAGACAAAACCAGAACGTGATTTTCTGTCAGGAATTGCAGGAGTGATGGGATTTTCCTTTATTAAAGCCTGAGAATAAACATTTAAACGGTGACATGCCCATCATTAAAACCTGTTTATTGCATTTCACAGGTTATTGGTGACCTTCACATTGTTCGTTTTTCTGCCTTCCTTTGAGTCCATATTATTCTAGCATGTATCGTAGATCATCTTGTTGCACTGCTCGTTTGCATTAATTGCTTTAATTACATTTTGATGGCGTAATTTGGCCCTCAATTGCAGCTTATCTTTCCCTTTTGAGAATTTGATGAATGGGAGACAGTTTTTTTTTTCAATAAGTATTTTAACAATCTGATATTACCAGATTTTAGATCTGAGATGTTGAACTTTCAAACAGACCTTACAATTTTTCTTATGGTTGTTGTTGATTCAACTGTTTGATTAATGTGTTTCTAATTGTTTGAGTCTGGCTAAGAAAAAAAAACATCTGATCAACAAAGCAAAAAACTTTAACCATATCTTGGGCATTTTCCTCATCATTGTAATGGGAACATTTGTCTTGTTCTGGTAAGGCATGCAAATAATTTATAGTAACAGTAATGTTAGCCATTTCTTTACAAGGAAACATTTGTCATTAATTGACCAAGCAGCCAATACTGCTTTTGGTTGAAATTTATAAAATCTTTCTCTTAAAACACTTTTCCAGGAAAATAGGTTTTTCAAATCCAATAGCTGTTATTGCTCTTTCTAGTATTGGTGAAACTTCCTTCCTAACCTTTTATTTGTTTGTTTTGCGGCATATCAACCACAATGGGTTATTTAATGCCAACAAAATTTCCTTTTTTTTTCAAAAATGTATAGCTGGTAATATTTTATTTAAAAAATGTATAGTTTGTTTTTTTTGTTTTTTTGTGGCATATTAACCTCAATGGGTTATTTAATGCTGACAAGAGTTTTATTTCTGGTAATATTCTCTTTTTTCAAATATTTATTGCTGATACTAATTTTTTAAAAAAGTATTTCTGGTATTAAAATCTATTTTTACACTTTTATAGTGTTTTGAGTCAGGTTGTGGGGTCAACTATTTACCTATAGCTGGGACCCTAACAGGTGCTACCATCCTGGGTCAGGGTGGATCTGGGAACACCAGCAATTAAGAGGTGGTTCCACACTCCTCAAAACCTCCTGATCAGAGGCCTTGCTGCTGGACATAGTTTATTGTCTTACCCAGGACACAGATGCAGTTTATTGTCATACCCAGGATGCCCTTTTATTTGAAGTAGTGTGTCAACATCTTGATTATGTCATTATTAAATGTGCTATCTGTTATACTGGAACACACCTATTCTATTGTTAATAAACTCTCCCACCTATAATAAGTAGGAGTAGTAGCAGTCGCCAGTCGCTCAGTGAGTTGCTGAGTCAGTCGATGTCGGACGACCGTTAGTCGGATATTAAAGTATCAGCCACCACAACTAGATTGCTTTGTCATTAACTATTATATCAAGTTCCTAACGTTTTGTATGTCAAACCTATTTTAGGACCGACTTAGTGAAATACAAGCCTCCAAGGTGAAACTACTCTATATCCATTTTAGTTGTTGCATCCCCTTTGCATGAGGAACTACCATCTGATTACCATCTGCTAGGCTACAAAGAGCTTCACAAGGAAGCAACGTTTTATTAGCCTTTAAAGCATATTCACTCATTAAGATTTTCTCAAAAGGCATATCTGCTCAGTTTTTTATATAAAATGTAAACAAAGCAATTTCTAAAGAATTAATGGATTTTATTTTTTTTAAATCCAACATGTTTTTATTACTTCATTTGACTCAATAAAAATAAATTACATTAATTCTTTAGAAATATATATACATATTCAATTTATCGGAATGGTGACTTCTTGATGTTATTGACCTGTGGAGGTGATAACGGCATGTAGTACCTTCGGAATGTGCCTGTAAACCATACCATTGGGTAGATGGAACTATTTGGGAGCTGTCGAAGGTTGTGCTAGCACAAAGTCAAAAGTCATCATGACCGAGTGTCTGAATGTATTGGCCTTGTTCAGACTGTTGATCTTGTCAAATGATGCTTTCTCTCCCAGACACTGTAACTAAGGTTCGCTCGGTTTAGTTGCAGCATATACCAAAAGTAGGCTCTCCTGGTGTTGAACAAACACAAATGTGCCTGAGCTGTCATCTGCAACAGGGATTGGCTAGCTGTTCTCGTAGGCAGGCATATTCATATAAGGTGATTTTCTAAGTGCAGCTTAGATATGGCACAAGATGAAATGTATAGTGCACCCAGTGAGAATTGAACTCACTACTCAGTCGTAATTGTTCTAGCAAGACAAACTTGCTAACCATTACACCACATCAGGGTACCCAGGCAAACTCGTATATGAAGGGCCAGCAATTATATATACATACATAATATAGATAATACAGTAAAATGTATAATAGACAAAAATGTGTTCATATATAAGCTGAAAGTTCTTGACCCATAAAAAAAATATATGCAACATTGTGTATATATTCGATGATGTTGCAAGAGTGCCTCCTTGAGGAGTGAATAGGGGTGCTAATGTATTCAGTGATTAAATGAGGTTCTTCCTTTCTACAAGTGATACCCTTTTGCAAGGGCCATGTAGGCTTTCAAGAATGTATTCATCGATGATATGCAAACCCAACCCTTTGTATCATTACAATTCTATCTAGCAAATGGGGGTAGAAAGATATTTTTGAGGTCCATACATATAATGGAAGTTTTTCTTGCATGGTTTACTGGATGGTAGAGTATATCCACTTTCCCAAAAAGTGGATATTTGGCACTATGACTGTCTTAACATGGCCACCCCCACACTTCATTTGGCCGGAGAAATTTAACTCTCACAGGTAGACAGATACACTCCTGCAGGAGTTGCATGCATAAATAACTTGGAAAGAATTGTTGAGAGATACAGACATAGCAGTGCCCTTCATCATGGCATTGAAAGGCCCCACCAGAGACTACTGCACAGTCCAGAAACAATTCACAAATTGACAGTGCAGTAGCCCCGATATTATAAACCTGCTGATATGATAGCTTCGTTCAGAGTTACTTGAAGGTTCAGATCCCTGACTATTTGGCACATAATGCCCAAACCCAGAAAACGCCTATCTTCAGCACCCTTAATGAAGGGGGAATCAACCCTGGAAAGAAAATACATGCAGGATTCTCCAAGTGAACATGTTGCATCTGCCCAAAAGTCAAGACAACAAAACTCCTTCTTGGGTCAGAAACATTGTACCATTCTGATACTGCAACGCACTGATACAAGCTCACTCATGTACTTGAGGACTAAAAGACCCATTGGGAGAAGGGAGTGCAAGAAATGAATGTGTATCCCCTACCCCCATTTCAATTACTATAGTAGATGGTTACAAGGGTGGAGCTTGCAATGGGCAAGTTATCTATTCAAGAGGAAAAAACAAAATTCAGGCTTACAAAGGAGAAGCATTATGGATTGAAGGCAGGGTTATGGACAGAGTGTGTGAAACAGTTATAAAGTTTTAACTTAGTATAAATCCAAATATACACAGTTTGGGAAATTGGATAGACTTCATCACTTGGTAAACCATGCTAGAAAAACTTTGATTAAATGTATGGGCCTCAAGAATTAACAATAAATTGATGTGCAAGTAAATTATGCAGGCATTAGCATGCACTTATATATATATATATATATACACACACACACACACACACACCTACTGTGGCAAATATTAACAGAAAGTTTATGTTGTGACCAAGTAAATGGTTACGAAATAACAAAAATCAGGGTTGCAGATATATCATATATTAAACAGTAAGTACAGCAGAAGAGCATTACATGACTTGTAAGTGGGTCTCAGTTGACCAGCATTCACTCTACTTGTCTGTCCCCTAGGCCTTCTCTCCTACTAATCTTATAGTAGGTGCAAGAGTCCAAAATTAGAGGGAGGACGCTACAACAGTTCTGATGGAAATAGGTAGCAGGCATTTCTTTCAGAGTATACGAGAATATATAAAACAGAATAATTCCGAAATTGAAAATTTCTGAATATAATTTATATGGAGTAAACAAGATGATGTCAGCAGCATTAAAATCAATACCTTGTTTTATTCACCAAATGTGAAATTAAAAAAAAAAACAAAAAAAAAAAATAGTTGGTTACTTTCATGAAAGGTCATCTGGTTCTGTATTGAACTAAAACAAAATTTATTATTTTGTTCATAAAATTCACTCAATCTACAACAAAGTCAAAATAGAGTTTGCCTTGTTGGTTGGGTAAAGAATATGCCAACTGCAGAGGAATAAACAGCACTGCACTCAAACAATGCATGTATAATCATGGTCTTTAACTGAATAGCCTGATGACTGTTACACATTGAAAACAGCATCACTTAGCTCTGCTGTTAACATACAAATACAAATATTGATGACTTGTGAACAATTTTGTCTCCCCCAATTTTCCTCAGAAGGTTTTGGGTCAACCTGTGGTAGGATTTTCAGGTCTTTCCCAATGGTATTACATTCTGAAATCATCTCTCTAGGTCAGAATTATCAATTGATAAATCAGCCATAGTGATATATATATATATATATATATATATATATATATATATTAGTTAGTTTGGTTTATTTTGTTTAACAGCATATCAACCTCAATGGGTTATTTAATGCAGACAACATTTTTAGGATAGATTCGTATGAATAGAATATGTATTCTTTGGTTTAGATTGGTTTGGTTTATTTTGTTTTTCAGCATATCAAACTCAATGGTTTATTTAATACCGACAACATTTTTAGGATAGATTCGTATGAATAGAATATGTATTCTTTGGTTTAGATTGGTTTGGTTTATTTTGTTTTTCAGCATATCAAACTCAATGGTTTATTTAATACCGACAACATTTTTAGGATAGATTCGTATGAATAGAATATGTATTTTTTGGTTTAGATTGGTTTGGTTTATTTTGTTTTATGGCATATCAACCTCAATGGGTTATTTAATGCTGACAAAATTTTTATTGCTGGTAATATTTTGTTTTGTCAAAAATCTGTTTCTGGTAATATTTTTCCTTCCAAATTGTATTGCTGGTAATAATTTTTTTCAAAAATATTGCTGGTAATAGTTAACTATTTGCCCATAGCTGGGACCCTAACAGGTGCTACTACCCCGGGTCAGGGTGGACCTGGAAACACCAGCAATTAAGAGGTGGCTCCTCAAAACCTCCTGATGAGTGGCCTTGCTCCTGAACGTAGTTTAACATCTTACCCAGGATGCGGATGTAGTTTAACATCTTACCCAGGATGAATATATATATTAGAGTGTGCAGTTTATATTTTATATCATAAAGAAACAATTTATAAAAAGAAGTAAATAGCAATGTTAATATGATTTATGGCTAAATCCCTTTACTAAAACGACTTAATGAGACATTAACTTACTATCGCATTCTCACAAACATATATTCAACTGTCAATAAATAGCATAATTTAAAAAACATCTTTAGGTCTACACATGTTTTGTCTTAGTGCTTACGGATGTATGGAAAAATTGCACCCTGAAGATGACAATATGAAATTGTCAAAAGTACTTGGTGTGTGTCTTCCATCTGACAGCAACCTGAATATAAGGATCTTATTATTCAAGGAATTGCTAGTAAGTTAATGTCTCATTAAGTCCTGTTAGTGAAGTGATTTCACCATTAATCACATTAACATTGCTATTTAATTCTTTATATAAATTTTCTTTATATCAGTTGTTATTTTTATTTGTTTTTCATGGTTTATGTTTTCCACATTATTTCATTCCTAGTTTGTGAAAAACATGGGATTCATTGAAATAACGAGTTGTATATTAATCAAAGGTTGGTGGCAGGGGCTTATAAATCATGATTCTTTCAAGATATCTTTATCTGAATCTATTATTTTCCATTTTTATTAAAACAACATTTTCCTATGGATCACAAAGACCATTGAGCATGTTGGTTAAATTATGTCCTCTTTTATGTTCGTGTATTCTTTTCTTTCAATCTTGGGAAGTTTTGCTCATTATTTTATCGCAGAGGGTATTGTTTCCAATCTGTTTGGCAGAATTCTGCTTCCAATGTAAAATTAACTGTTTTACATTGATTAAACATTTAACTATGTTTGAAGGGTCTATGATGATTCTTCTATTGGGATTAGCTAAATTTGTTTTACGTCATGGGTTAACAGGTATTATAATGAGGCTCTTCTTTGTGCTGTTGTTTATAATTTCCTTTTCATGTTTTATTTATTGTGTATGCAAGCTAATTACTGCTCAGGTTTTTATGAGTTTCATCAAAACCATAGAGCCCACCTGTGGTTTATACTGTACCTATGCTGAGCAGACCTTAGTCATAGTTTCTTGGATATATCACACAACATGGCATGGTCAACAATTGAATGAGGCTAGACTACACTCAAACTTTCAGTCATAAAGTTTGATAACAAAATCCAAATTTCTATATATATATACACACAACCTCCTTGCAAAAATCTCCCTTTGTAGGAAAAGTTAGTCGCTTTTATAACAGTTTGGTGGATCCTTTCACGGTTTTCTATTTGTAGAGCATAGAAATGGTTTAGTATATTTTCTATGAAATATATTCCCCTCAATGAAACTTGAATGACATTTGGTGAGCAGAAGCTAATTTACATGAACTCATTGACCTCATTCAGGGGTGAAGCATTTTTCTTTTTTCTTTTTTTCTCTCTCTCTGTTTTTCTTCTGCAAAAGCAGCAAGTGACACAAAAACATTTTGGTCTTTCGGGTATATACCCATTTTCTTCTGTACAGCACAAACACTGATGGCTTCTGAGCAGTTTCATATATCCAATTTTATTCACAAAGCTTGAGTCAACCATTGATATGGGTTTCAGAAACATCCTAATTGTACCACATCCTGAGATCATTTCCCATGATGATATGATCAACAAGTCATGTCTATGAGTAATTGACTAAGGTGAGATTTGAATACTGGTTTCATGGTTGAAACACTAGTACTCTAACCACTTGGCTATTTTTTTTTTTTATTTGAGACTCTTTTTGTTAGAGATAATTATGTATACTTGGTGATCAGGATTAAAGGCTAACTCCCATTTTTAACCTAAAATTTTGTTTTTTATAATTACTTAATTATATTTGATTCTGTTAAATAATTGATTCCTGAAGTCTGCCTTTTCCTCTTGTCAAAATGAGTAATATTGTATGAAAACCAAATTTTTTATTCAATTTCACTTGAACGCACACAACCTCTAAAAGATTATGTTTCAAATGTGAAAAATCTTCCAAACTCAAAACGAGAGTCAAGCATATGGCTAATTCTTGCAGAAAAATCTTTGAGAGCTTATTACTATTTTAGTCTTCTTTGAATTTCTTTTGTGGTTAATTTTGCAACTGTATCATGGAATAAAGTGTGATAAGTTTGGTATTTCGAAAAAGTTTATTTCAAGAGTGCAACGTAAAAGTTACCTGAAAACTGAATATTTTACTTTTTTGTGCTTTTTGTAGACATAGATAAAAAATGTTTCCTTATCAGGTGTTAAGCAGCAGGTATCTTGTATTTTTTTTGTTTATATACAAAGTTAAATGTTTATATAGGACTAAATGAGTAGAAAAGACATGTGTTTTGATATGGATACACACTTGCATGCATGTGTATACAACATTTTAGTAGCTTCAAAGATATTTTCTTTTCCTAAAAAAAAATTTAAAATATCCAAACAACAGAATGAAGGTAGTTGACCCAAACTTTCAAAATTTTCCCATAGCATGTGTACTGCAAAAATCATGTATCTGTTTTTCTCTCTCTTCCTGAAATACTGTGTTCATATTTTTTCTTTCTCTCTTGGGTATTATAGAATAATATATAGATATATTAACTATCTGTAAATACATATATATTTGTACACTGTGTGTGAAGTTTGTGTGTGTGTGTGTGTATGTGCATATATATATATATATATATATATATATATATATATACACAAAAGTTTTGAACCACCATGCATTTTTTTTTTCAAAACACATATTTCTGTATATTTTAAAGTAAAAGATAATGTTTCAGTAACTTCAGTGTATTTGCTTTTATTTTGACAAAAGATAAGCAACATGACTCTAAAAAGTTATACAACAGCATATTATTTTATTTTGGTCAATAAAATCACCATTGCCTTAATTACTGCTTTATAGATCCTTGGAATTCTTTCCAACAGTTTTTGAAACAAAAAGTACATAGCAAAGCTTTCCAACCATTCCTCAAGCACTGAAAAAGCTCACTCTCATTCTTTGGGCATTCACTTTAAACTCTCCTATCCAATTTATCCTATACTAATTTCATGGGAAAGAAGTCAGGAGATTGGGGCGGCCAAGTCATATTTTCCAAAATTTTATTGCATTTTGTTGACTCAGGGTAATTTTGATATAATTTAGAATTGTATTTTGGATCATTGTCTTGTTGAAAGGTGAATTTTTTCCTGGCTATGCGTAAACCAGTTGGTATAGCATTTTATTGCAAAATCGAATGATATTGTTCTATTTTCATATTTCTCTTGGCCTGAATCAGATCACCAGCCCTGTCTCTACCAAAGTACTCACTACCAAGCTTAACTGTTACAACTACTACACATTTATCATTCAGTCTTTCTCCTTGCCTTCTTCTGACATACACTCTCCTTTTACTACCAGAGTTCAAATTTAAACTCATCTGTCCACAATACATTTTGCCACTCTTTCAATATCCATTTTTCCCATAACAATCTTTTTTGCTTATTCACCTTCTGTAACAAGGATTCCTTGATGGCTATGCACAACCTGAGCCCTGCTGATCTAAGTGTTTTTTCACAGTTGAGATTGTTTTTCTGTTAACATTTGTGCCACTTTCTAACTGCTGTTGTAAGTAATATTGCACACAGTTGAAGTTGAAATCTTCAACTTTTTGGCAATTTGTCTTTGAGAGTAGTCTTGGAATAAAATTTCAATTTTAGCTCTTTGATTTTGCTATCTTGTGAAAATTACTTCAAAATTAAATAAATAAATATGAAAATACTGTCATAATGACACAATCATTTATTTCTTCAAACTGAGACAGCTACATATGTTTTAGTCAGTGCTGAGTTAAAATTTAGAACCTGTATTGACATTTAACTTAATTAAAAATTTGGACAATCTCAAAATGTCTACTGAGGGGTTCATGGTAAAAGCAAAATATAATGTTTCTCATTCCAAATATACATAACTTAGCAAAATATATTGTAAGAAAGGCCTGAAGAAAAACTGAAAAATAAAAGCAAATACACCGTAGTTGATGAAATTTTATCTTTTACTTAAAAAAATACAAAAATATGTCATTGTAATGTGTGCTTTTATAGAAATGAAGGGTGGCCCCAAAATTTTTGCATGTAGTATATATATCATAAGTAAGTAATTCATTGAGTCTAGAAGAAACCTCAACAGAATTCAGAAAGACAGAAGATGGTGACTGATGTTGCATTTAAATTTTTGTAGGTTAAATAGATCTATGTATGATCTGAACTATAATAAATTTATATAAACTAAAATATATATATATATATATGTGTGTATTATAGTAATTTACTAGGTGGAGCTTACATGTGACACACAGCTGAAAATATGGAGCACCTTGTGAGGGTTAAATTTATTACTCAGTAGTCACTGATCTGGTGAGAACCTTATTACTATGAATATATTTAGTGTATACTGTTACGTGTTGATAACTGTAACAATGGAAAAAAATGATTTACCACAACACAGAGCTAAATCACAAACAAATATTTAATTTACTAAAACAGAACATAAAATATATACGGGATAAACAATTGTGGCCTACAAAACAGAAAACACAGAGTTACTGGCGGAGTGTTACGAGGGAGAAGGAAAGAGAGTCAAATATCTTTATCACTTTAGGCCTAGTGAAGTAATCTAAGTGCTATATTTGGAAATCCACAAAGGTGTGTAAATAAATATTAATTTTTAGTTTGGTCAATGAAAATTGGTCAAAATTCTATTTACCAAATTTGTTCCATGAAATTCTCTTTTTTGTTTTTTGTTGGTCGGCAACTTTTTTATAGAGATTCTTTCGGCTGGATATAATAATCCTTGAATCAAAAAGCCGGAGTTGATACAGGCAACAATTTCCTTTCACCAACTGACAACCCTTTTCCAAAATCCCATTTTTATAGGGGCTAACACCTAATTTGCATATTTCTAGATGTTTCTCGAACCATCTAGATTTTTCTCGAATATACTAGAATGATCTAGAATCTTCCAAACATTCTCTTTCTAATTTCTCTATTTTACAACTACATGAATGAAAACTTTTTTGTAATAACAAGTAGGACTCAATGGAATCCCTTATTATAGAAATGCATCCTCGTAACAATACACATATTTGTGTAGACATCCCTGTTTTTTTTAAACAGTGAAATTAGTATCTACCAGCTTAGAGATCAAAAGGCTAGTAAATATTAATTTCACCCTTATAAACAATACTGTTGTCTCCCCAGATATGTGTACCCACAGATTATAATGTTTGCAGAACATTTGATTAAAAAAAAAATGCATTATTTAAAAATGATACATTGAAATGTTCACAATACTTATCTGTGACCAACTAAACATTTCACAATGTTGTCATTCATCAAGGTCAGATAGGAATACTGTTATTATCATTATAATCTTAAAATTATATTATTATTGTGATGATGTTCTTATCTGACCCAGCTGAATGACAATATCTTGGAAATTTTAGTCAGGTCATACATAAGTATTGTGAACATTTTATTTATTGATAGTAATAATAATTACTATTGCCATAATTTTGCTCACCATTTTGGTCAAAGTGAACAAATGTGTTAAATTATATAATTGCAACTATATTAATAGGTGTTATTATTATTACTATTACATATAATATATAATAATAATAATTATTATTATTATATTGAATTAGTTGTGTCATGCTAGGCAATTTTTCTGTTCAGGAATCTATTTTACACATTTATATGTCTACCATTTTTCTGGTGCTTCTGCTACATATCTAGAGATTCTTGATGAAATGCAAAGAAGAATCTGCAATGTTTTAGTCTTGACCTGGCACCTCAGCTTCAGTCACTTTCCCCTTGACATAACATAGCTTCCCTGTGCCTTTTCAATAAATATTTTCATCATGGTTGTTCTGATGAACTTTCATCTTTGGTAGCTTGACTTTACAAATTTAAGCACAGTATTAGATTGACAGTTAGGTTTCCCCATTTTATAGTTGCACTTGCTAGATATAAGCATAATTTCCATGACAACAGTCTTTTCTATTGCACTTTTTGCTTATGGATCTCTCTTCCAGCTTCTTGCTTTCCAGACAACTTTGATCTTGAAAAATTTAAATGCAATGTCAATCATTATCTTCTGTCTCCTTCGACCATGTTTTTTTTTATTGGTCTCTTTCTTTAATAATGTTTCCTTGTCAGATTTTTTTCACACTCTAAAGCCCCTTGTATCTTAGTGGTTTTATTGCCTTGCTTGGGGTAAAATGATTAAAAAATATATATTTTAATGTACACACACCCAACACACACACACATATATATTTCTATGAAAATTTCTCGGACATTCAGGCTGGTAAATGTTGTTTAATACTGTTTATTATAAAACAGAGCATTTACTTAAATATTTGTATCTATAAAAAGAATGTATAAACATAAAAATGTCTTAATATATATATATATATATATATATATTTTCAAACATATATATGTATATATATATATATATATATATTCAAACATTATATATATATATATATATATATATATATATATATATATATATATATTCAAACATTGTTAAATATAACAGGCAACAAATATGTTTGATCATGAGCCATTCTAAGCTTCATATAAGGCTTTAGTTTCGGGAGAAAATAAAGATAAAAACTATCCAACATTTGGATATTTTTTATTATGCTGTTCCTCAATCTAAGCTTTCGACTCACATGAGCCATCATCAGAGTGGTTATATGAAGATTGCAGCAGAGATGTTCACCATCAAACATTGCATCATGTTATGTTTACATAGAAGTTTGCTATGTAGCAATAATGGTCGCAGAATAGCAGACACAGGTTGTAAATTCATAATTCAGTTCCATGTCATACATTATATATATGAATAAAGACAGAAAGAAAACTTAGTCAAGATATTTTGTCGTCAAAGTGAATTTATTAAGGCAAATACAAAAATTTTATTTTGTGACAAGAATTTATATTCAAGAGCATAAATGTTACTGGTTTTTCAAACCTTTTTGGTATAGGAGTGCTCAGGAAAATTCATCAGGTTAGCAGAAAAGTCAGACAAGTTCAAGGGTAAGAGGTGATACAGTTCAGTGCCTAATAAACAAAAGTGTGTAGATTTTTTAGTGTTAGCTAAGATGTTTTCCTTTTGTCTTTATTCATATTGTCTTTTAACAGACACACTGTGTCTGAAATTTTTACAGACACACACATTACACACATAGAGATAATATATATATATATATATCGAGTATACTTATTGAAAGTAGAGGTTTACACATCAAGTACTAAGGAATTATGAACGCTATTTTCATTTAGATATGATGTATCCATTATAATAGTATGATTTTATTAATCATTCTGATATTTTTGATCATCTATTTTTTTCGAATGTTGTATAATTATTCTTATAACTTTATCAAAATAAGTTTATTGATCTTTATATTTTGGAATTATATAATTTACCTTTATATCCTTATTTTTCCTTGATAAAATGTTCTATGAAGCTTTAAAATAAAAAGTTATTTCATATTTAGACTTTTTCTTAACATCGTTCTGATCTTTATACTCGCTACTGTATATATATCATTACTACTTGATGGTGACACAAACTGGAGTGTTGCTGTAGATTTGGTATGTTATCTCACCTTCCTATCTGAGGTCACATAAACTGCTATGATTGTGATCTTATGATCTGGTTTGTTCATTAAAAGAAGTTTATGTCATTGAATTCACAGTACCTTTTGAAGAAAATATTGACTTGGTACATTTGAGTAATTTGAAAATCTCCATAGATCTGAAAAGGCAGGAAATAAGACATGGCTGGATATTTCCTCTCAAAATTGGATATCTAAGTTTTTTTGTTAATTTAAACTTTGTATACTTGATTAAATTCAAATTGTCATCAAATGAAAGACAGAAATATATTAATATACACCAACAGAGGCTCTATCTGCATAGTTCTCATACTGTAATGTAAAACCAATAAAGGCTGCTGGTATCATGGGTTACTTCTCAACTTTTATGGGTCAATGGTAATGATGCTTGGGTCTCAAAACTATGCTTGACCTTGTGGTTAACATCTGATGAAAGCTTTGTAGGAGAGACTGCTACTATTGTTATTTTCACAGCAATAGTTGTATAAATTATATATTCTATTTAAGGAAAGCACATTCCCTTCATTGATTATTATATTATATAAAGGTGAATGTGTATTCTTTAAATAGAATAAAAAGATCCTTGTTTACTGTGAAGTCTTTCGGGGATGGGTAATAAATCATGCAGGAACAAAATTATATAATTTACCAATGACGTCACCTTTGGGTGATTTGAAATTGGTTCCAGCAAACAAGAAAAGGCAGGAATTGATGAAAGACAGTTTTATAAACAGACAGAAAATTTAATTCTTGATAATGGCTGCAGTGATAGTTGAATATACTCAGCTTCAAACTTTGGAAACGTCGTCTGAATTAGACAAGCAAATCTTGTCAGTACTGTTCGACAAAACTTGTTTAAAAACACTGTTTGGTGTATTATGTATTGTTTTAGGACCCCTCCTCCTGCAAGTTTGTTAAGACCTCCTTTTTTTTTTTAATTTTAAAGTTTTTAAGCCTATAAATAATTGGCAATATCAACTTTTATTAAGACTACTCCCAGAAAAATGTTGATCACTGTATGAATTATTAAGAATGTCTTTGTTTTATTATTGTTTGTGAAACCCAGAGTTTCTCGATAGATTCCAAAGAAGAATCTGCAATGTTATTGGTCCTGAACTAGCATCTCAGCTTTCAACCACTTTCCCACTGCTGTAATGTATCTCCTCTGTGGCATTTCTATAAAAACTTTCATGGTAATTGTCCTGATGAACTTTGCTCTATAGTACCTAGACTTTATGAATCTAAGTGCAGTACTAGATTGGCATCAAAGTGTCATCATTTTACAGTTGAAATGGCTAGATATAATCGTAAGTTTTATGCTAACAATTTCTTTTATTGCACTAATTGCTTGTGGAACTCTATTCTGGCTTTTTGCTTCCCAGTCAACTGTTATCTTTAAAAATTTAAATGCAAAGTCAATCATTATCTTCTTAATTATTGTCCTTTCATTGTCTTCTCTCCTTAATAGCATATTTTTTCTCATATTCTCTAACACTCAGTAACACCTTGCATCTTAGTGGGTTTATTGCCTTGCTTGGAATGAGATTAAAAGAAACAGTGTGGAACCAAATTTATATTTATAATTAGTATAAATATACTTATACATATCTATCTCTATCTATCTATCTATCTATCTATATAGGTATCACTCAATGCAAGGCAATAAAACCAATAAGTTACAGTGTATGGAAGAATTAGGAACAAAACATTAATAATCAGTGGGAAGAGGAAAGAATAGACAGGAGGAAAGTAGCTAGTGACTGACATTGCATTTAAATTTTTGCAGATTAAAGTTGGGTGAAAAACATGGAGCCAGTAGGGAGTTCCTCATGCAAGAAGTGTGAGAAAAGAAACTGTTAGCATAGAACTTATAATTACATCTAACCAGCTCAACTGTTACGCTTATAATTACATGTATACATCATGATGCCAGAGACAGCTAAATCATTGTGGCCCTGGCATGAAGGCTTTTTCCCTTTTTTGTCAATCATTTAAAGCGAGAGACAGCGAGAGAGAATGGGTAAACTATATACTGAACAGGGAACAAGGGGTGAAGTTCTACTCTGACTAAAATATATGAATAAAAGGAAAACTTATTTTAGCTGACAAGTTTCATTGTATGAGGAACTTTATCAAGGCAAATGATTTATATATATATATTTATATATATATATATATATATATATATATATATATATATATATATAGATAACTAGACTCGTTTCGAAAAACCCTCAAATTTTTGATTTGCTAATCAAATCAATCTCGAGGGAAAAAAGGTTTTTAAAAAGAAAGAGCTACAAACATGAACTTCTGTCGACAAAAAATCGCACAGATGCAGGTCTGAAGCCCAAAGAAAAAACCCCGATACGAGTAAACAACTAACTAACAAAAGAGCTCAATACAACCGTAGAGCAGACCTAGATGCACCTAGTGAGCCAGACAAACCTACCTAGGTTTCACCTAAACGGATCGTCAGGGAAAGTTTGGCTAACGAGGCAAAGAGAAACACATATTTATAGGTGATAGCTAAAATCATACCACGTGACAAAAAACAAAAAAAAAAAACAAAAGCAAACACAACCTAAGTGGGGGGTAAATATTTATTCAACAAAAAAAAAAATTTTTTATATATATATATAAAATGTGTGTATATATATATATATATATAAATGTGTATATATATATATATATATATATATATATATATATATATATAAAAAATGTGTGTATATGTATATATATATATATATATATATATATATATATATAGTTAAATTCCCAGATGAATTCTGTGGACAAGACAGATTGGTATCAAATGACAATTGGAAAAAAATCATACATTTTTGCTGACGCGTTTCGTCTTCCGACTTTTTCAAGGCAAAAAATGAAATCAAAATGTTTTAATCTTTTTAATTTTGAATTTTAATGTAACTATAACAACAAAAACATTTCGATTTCATTTTTGCCTTGAAAAAGTCGGAAGACGAAACGCGTCGGCAAAATGTATGATTTTTTCCAAAAGTCATATATATATATATATATACACACACAATATATATAAAATTTAATGACAAAATAAAAACGTTTTTTTTTCTCATTTCACCCCAATGAAGGCAATGAATCCACTAAGATGTGAGGGGTTACTGAGTGTGAGAGAATATGAGAAAAAAAAACGATTATTAAGAAGAGAGAACAATAAAAGAACTGGAATTAAGAAGACAAGATAACAATTAACATTGTACTTTAATTTTTTTGAAGATCAAAGTTGACTGGAAAGCATGAAGGCTTTTTCCCTTTTTTTGTCAATCATTTACCCACTACTAGTCTGACATGTCGCTCTTTATATCATATCATATATATATATATATATATATATATATATATATAAACCAGGGAACATGTCCTGACAGCAGTCTGCTGTGTCACAGAACATTTTCTGATACATTACATATCCATGTGTGTGTGTGGCACAATTTTTCCCTTCTTTCTCTTTGATTTGTGAGAAGTATTGGTCAGGTGGTTACTAGCTGAGTGGATAGAATCATACGAGGGGGGGGTCAGGTGCAGGTATCAGAAGGAAATGAAGAGGAGGTCAGCTTTGAAGTTTTAATTCTGCTGCAACAAATGCACTAATGTGACCAAGATGTGATGCAGAAGTCAGTAGGCATTATTGAACTGTGCGGTCAAGTCAGGTCACTACTGACTCACCACTTGCATTCTGCTACTTATTTTCCTTGTTGTATATACCTTACGCAAACACACACACACATGCTCATTGAGAGATAAAGAGGAAGACCTATATATTAATACCTGTTCTTATCTCTTACATATTTGAATTTTTGGTTGTATATTAATTTAAAATTTTCCTTTTTACAGGCTTTATTTTTTAAATGGAATAAGATCATTCTAAATTCCATAATTTCGCTATTTCCTATCAAAATGACTAGAAGAAAGCGATGTAAAAACAACAATGGAAAAGAGAGGTAACAAAGCATAAACGAAAAAGCTCCAGTTTGTTTAACTTAGAAAACTTAGTATTACAGCCAAAGTATTTTAAAATGCTGTCAAGGAGAAAATGAAAAATACCTAACACCAAATGAAATATAACATCAAAATTTATATTATTTTTAATTATTTGTTGCATGACTAAATACATAATTGTCAACAATGTTTTCGTAAAACTTAGTATTTCCTGTAATAAATTCTTAATAAATATTATTATTGTTATTATTTTACTTAAGTGTAAGGTAGTTCCACATTTACAATTCCTTATGGCTAATCATAAAAAGAAATGATGAAAACTGCCTAAAACATTTAAGCATGTATTGCTGCAAAATTATCAAATGCACCTCCTCTGCTGAATGCGTTATATATTCATGTTTTCTCTGTGTGATTCTCATATACATGCATGTATGTGTGTGTCTGTGTGTATAAATATATATATATAGTCATCTGCAGACAGACTGTTTCACTGTATCACAGCTCTTCAGTGTGGCTAGATGTCCGATTGCTTCAAGCTGGGATCAAAACCTGACCAGAGATTCCATGGCAGATAGGAAGGGGAATTTTAACATTTTTTATGCGAAATACATCAGTGGTCCAGAGAGCTCAATTCAATTCGGTTGAAGAGCAATGAATTAATAGCGGTATGAGCCACCATTTTTAAAATTACTCTAATCTCAAGAGAGCTCAAACGGATTTTCCTAGAGCATTATATATATATATATATATAAAAGAATCAATGCATGCCAATCTCTTTAGTATTTGTGTTCTTGCTTAGCAACTGCTTGAATTGGATCACAGAGTTTTCACAGATCTTGTTGGACACAATCTGCTTACTTGTCATCCCATAGAACTCATGCATCTGAAAGTAGGTTCCATCATTTTGAGCTCCTTGGCAATGATCCTCATGGACTGTGAAAAGAATTGAGTTATCATATGTGACCACTTAGAATTTTTCATCCCTTAAGTACAGATTATACATCTGTACCAGAGAACTCCAAGCATTACAAGAATTTGGCCACTTTATCTCAAAGTTTCTGTAGTCAGTGTCTAGTTCTATGAACACATTGCAGGAAATAATGTAAATTATGTCTCAAAGAGAAACAAGAATGCTAAGTTTTGGTGCATGATGTGTAATATTTTGTTTGGCTCAAATACCTGATACACCTATATATATATATATATATATATATATATATATATATATATATATATATATATATATATTATTCAAAATGATAGATATTTTATGTTGATTCAATTTAAAAAACATCTCATACCTTGCTTACATCACAATATTCATTGGTTTTACAAATTTAAATTAAAAAAAATGCACTCCATACACTTTTATCACATGACTTTCAATGTTTAGACACTAACAGCTTATTTTTAACAAACATTACAATGTAAAGCCATTTCTAAAATTTTATAGAAATTCACAAATTTGTCTCTGCCTACCCTGATGATGACTTAAGAAAATCAAAAGCTCAGACCATATTACTTTTTCTTTTGAAATGAACTTTGGACGATTCTTGATTAACTCACCCATGATAATGCACTCCAAGTTCATATCTGTGATAGACCAAAGGATTGTGAGTAATAAGGAATATGTAATACTGATCCCCTTCTTCCAAAAGAGAGATAAGCTCAACACTACATTGAGGTACTCGATGTCACATGTTGGTCAAGTCCTGGCTTGGTAAAGAGCCATATTGGGCTGTACATGTTTCACCAGAACTTTGCTCTCTCCCACATGGTCAGTGTGATCCAGGCGTGGCTGGCCAAGAATTTTCATTCCATCCATCTCCTTATTAGAATCTTCTGGACAACTACTATATCTGGTGTATCACCGTCAGGAGAATCAGCAAAGCCTGAAATATTGCAGAGGTGTCTTTGGTTAGTGGTCCCTGATGTTGTGGTTTGGAAACCCAGCTCAAAATCAGTCACCATCTGATGAAAGCTTTGTTGCTGCTCCTTCCGTTGTTGGTATTCATCTACAATGACCATGTCACAACAGAATGTGACAAAAGATCGAACTTTAATATGGACTTTTAGCAAGGCCATAGAAAATTTGCTCAAGACCCCTTAGCAATTTTCCTTTTGGGGACACCTCAGTCACCAGGTAATAACCCCAGATACCTTCCAAAGGAGAGGTACTATCTGGGGGATGGCCTTCCTGGGGTGTGAGCTGATTTTATTTATAACTAGCCCCTGTTGAAAACACATTTTTTGTATGAATTTTTCTATAAACATATAAGAATATTTCTGTATGTGTCGTCGTTGCTTCAGTAACATTCTTCAGCTTGCTGCTGAGGTTGTAAAGATTTGGGAACAAACTTGAAGTGACCCTCTCAATGCTATCTCCTACCATATAATATTATGTTTTCCTGTTTCTGAAATATCTGATGTAATCTCAAATGTCATGTGTTTGATTGTTTTTTTTGATTGATTTGTTTTCTATAGCTTTAAATAACCTTTATTTAAATCCAGACAATATTCTTACATGTTAAGAATTTTTTGTTTTTTTTGTTGATTTTGTGATACAAGTCTTACTAACTAACCCATAGCTGTGCGGAGAAGAAGTGGTAGTTATAGCTTTCTCAAGGGCATTTGCGTGTAGGTGAATATTATGAATTCAACTTGGTTTCCTAATTAACAATTCTGAGTCATTATCCATTACACCACCTGCACATCCAAGCTTACAGCACCTGGTATTTAATTGATTGGCTTTTTTTTCCATGGCTAATATTGCAAATTTGAACCTCACTGAGTACACTATTTTCTTGGTCTTGTGTTAGTTTTAATGTGATACATTTTTTTAATTAAGGATTTACCTGCTTCTGTATTTTAAATATTATTTGAAGGGGTACCTGGCATTTCCTCTATACCAGCATAGTAAGGACAGTATTCTTTGATTATTTTTAAATTAATTAATTTATTTATTTGATTTGTTTATTTTACTTCAAAGTGGATCTTGATGAAGATTTTGTTAAAAGAATTTCATCTTGTGGCTAGATGAACAAAATATAAATTAAATTATATCCATAGAATTTAACAGTAATTTCTTTTCTTAATTATAGTCAAAACTACATGTTTTGTTTTTTTTTCTTATATAAATGAATATAAAACAATATATAACTTTGCAATATAGATTAAAATTAGAAAAATTAAAATGTTCATTATTAGATTTTAAAATTCAAATTAAAAATGGGAAAGATATTTCTAAAATTAGCTTTTTTTCTTTGAATTTTTAATACTTACTTTTTATTTCAATACAAAATCTTTATTGTAAAAAAAAATGTACACAAATTTTTTTCAAACAATATTGCATCTCTCTTTCAATTAATATTTTTAGTTTAATTTTTGCCAGAATTTCTTCAAATGAATATATTGCCTGTGAAATATAAAATTTGGAATAATTAATATTTTTTAAACCTTTTCATATTCAATTTAATTTAATTTTTTATTACTTTCTTTAATATAAGTAACTTTAAATTTGAATATCTGTCTGCATCTCGGAGATGAGGTATTATGATTATTGACATTATTTACATTATTCGGACTGTTATCCTCATCACATATCATAACTGGAAAATATGAAAACTTAAGGAATCAGCACATATGCTAGGCCACAAAAATCTCCTGAGCCAACCAAGCATAAAAATGAATACAATATGGGAACCAGTAATAAGGAGTGCTAGAGAAAAGCAATTAATAACAACAAAAATTGCAATTTAAGCTCTGGTAAAAAAGCAATAATAATAACAAAAAATTGAAATATGAGCATTGGGACAAAAATGGTTTCTCAGGCATTAGGTTTATAGTTCCCATAAATTCATATACACAAGGGACACATGGCCCAGTGGATAACGATAAAGGCGTTGGTTAGAGTTATGAGATCAATACCGGTCCACGGCAGTGGTGAATGAAAACTTGGAGAGTTGAGTTAAAGGGAAATAACTGAGACATCTGGAAGAGGCTTGGCACGTGGAACTAGAACAATCTACCCTGGTGTATGAAATAAAGGGTTCAGTTTGAAATTCCCATCACCTGAAGAAGGCCGAAGCATGCAATGGCTGAAATGTTGTGAATATGGCAATGAAGATGAGGATAACCGTCCAAATAATGTAAATAATTTAAATTTGAAATACTGTGTTATTGGGTCCCTTTTTTCATTTTTTTTTTATTTAGATCAAAGTGAAACAATGTTACACATATAATTTTCTTGAAATTGTTTTTTTCAAAGCAGTTTCTTGTTTGTAAACTAACAAGCAAAATAATTGTCCTTTTGGGATACTAATTTTTTTTTTCACTACTATATTTTCATTTAGTAGTGTTCTGACTTTCTCTTCTCAAAATTTGGCTTCCAAAATTATTGTCTGCTTTCTTCAAATTTTATGCCAAAAATTTCAGGAAAAAAAAACAAACTTGCTAACATTAAAATTTTATTTACTTACTTAAATGATTTTGTAATGGTTTTATTATTAATAATAAAAATTAATTGAGTGAACAGTTTTATTTTAGTTCATGAATCTTTGTAATGTTTTTATTATCAGTAATAAAAATTAACTGAATTAATTTTATTTTACTTATTTAAATAATTTTATAATTTTTAATAATGGAATTCAACAGACTTAGGGTTTTTCTTTTTTTACTTATTAGCATAATTTCCTTCTATTCATAAAAAAATTCAGTTAATTTTTTTAATTTTCTAAAATATATATTTATGCTTTGAAAATATTGGTATTTCTCATAAAGATATGCCCTTGGGGAATTTTAATTGTTTACTTATTATATTTGAGTCAATGTGTATGAAATAAATCTGATGCTGTGTGACTGTAGATAAATATGAATGCAAATGCCAACTGCACAGAATTCATTATAAAAAACAAAAAAAAATCCTCTGTCTTTTTTATAAATATTTTCATGCGAGTTGTTTTAATGAGCTCTCTTCCTTGGTACCTTTAAATGTACTACTAGAATGGCCACTAGGTCTCATCATTTTACTATTGAAATAATTACATGTAACTTCTATTCTAATAGTTTATTTTCTCACACTTCTCCTCTCTGGAACTCTCTTCTGGTTTTTTGCTTCTCTGTCATATAGAATTTTCAAAAATTTAAATGCAATGTCAAATACCATCTTGTGCCTTTCTGAATTCTGTTCTTTTATTTTCCTTTCTTCTCACTAAAGTCTTCTCATTCTCTTCCAACATCAGTAAACCCTTATGTCTTAATGATATAATCATCTTGCTTGGGGAAAAATGATTTTTAAAAAATATATTTTTTTAATCATTTAATCCTAAGCAAGGCAATAAAGATGCTAAGACACAAGGGGTTACTGAGTGTTAGAGAATATAATTAAAAAAACATTATTAAGGAAAGGTTTGGTTTGGTTTGGTTTATTTTGTTTTACGGTATATCAACCCCAATGGGTTATCAAATGCCGACAACATTTTTAGGATAGATTCGTATGAATAGAGTATGTATTCTTTGGTTTAGATTGGTTTGGTTTATTTTGTTTTATGGCATATCAACCTTAGTGGGTTATTTAATGTGAACAAAATTTTTTATTGCTGGTAATATTTTGTTTTGTCAAAAATCTGTTTCTGATAATATTTTTCTTTCAAAATTGTATTGCTGGTAATAGTTAACTATTTGCCCATAGCTGGGACCCTAACAGGTGCTACCACCCCGGGTCAGGGTGGACCTGGGAACACCAGCAATTAAGAGGTGGTTCCATGCTCCTCAAAGCCTCCTGATGAGAGGCCTTGCTGTTTGAACGTAGTTTATCGTCTTACCCAGGATGTGGATGTAGTTTAATGTCTTACCCGGGACAGATATTAAGGAGAGAGAACAATAAAAGAATAAGAATTAAGAAAACAGAAGATTATGATTAACATTGTATTTAAACTTTTTGAAGATCAAAGTTGACTGGGAAGAAGAGAGTTCCACAAATGAGTTAGAAGAAACTGTTAGCATAGAACTTACAGTTGCATCTAACCATTTCAACCTTGCTGCCAATCTAGTACTGTTCTTAAATTCATAGTCTAGGTACTGTAGAGTAAAGTCCATCAACAATTACCATAAAAATATTTAGAGAAAAGGCACAGGGAAGCCATGTTACAGCAGTGGTATATCCATAAACCCACTTCCAGTAGATTAATTGAAACCTATTTTCATTTCATTATGAGTACCATACCACAGAAATTTTTATCCTGAAATATTCCATTTTCCCAATAATTCCATTACACACAGAGATTTAATATGTTATCGGCAGATTACTTAGATAAAATTTTATGAGACTGACTTAACCACAATACTGGATCAATAAAATACTGATCACAGAAAATACTGCTTTTCCTTTTCTCTTAAAGAAACAAATCAGAACATTTCAAAAGGTTTTTTATTTTTTATTTTCCTCTCAATTCTACATTGCTTTCTTCATAAAGAATCAAAGAATTATCTAAGCAAAAAAAAAAAACAAAACAATTGATACACATGCAGAAAAAAATGTGTTATTAAAGGAATTGTGTGTAACGAAGACATTGGAGAATTAAATTTCTTCTTGATAAACCTTGCTGAATATGCAGATAGTGTATTGACCCTTTACACATTCTCTATTTCAATCTAACTTTTCTCTACACCCTAAATAGGGAATTCCAATAAGTCAATAACACTTAGTGATGTCTTGAATGTTTAAGGAAAGAAACGGAGAAAAATAGAACTAAAATAAAAAAAAAAATGTCTTGTAGCTTTGAAACTGAGGTGATCTTAAGTCTGCTAAAATAGATTCTTAGCTCTCCCAAATAGTTTAGTAAACTTTGAATGCATAGATTTGGTATCAGTAATAATAGCTCTCTTAAAACAAGGCCCCAGAGAATTGTTTATATCATTGTGATTAATATATATTATAATGTTTCCATATTTGAGCTTGCTTTGTTTATCCTGCTGGGGCAAGTAATTTGATCATTGCATAGTGAACATATTCCTGTGCATTTCCAGTAACTCTCAGTTGTATTATATTTTTGAATATGTCAGAGTAAAATGCTTCTTTTTATCATCTTTTATCGGCATCATGAACAGTAGAGGTTGTTCTTGTTCCAGAAAAATCTGGAGATCATCTTTTGAGCTGGGTGCAAGATATCTTGAAGGTTTGCATATTCTTCTTATTTATGTGCCATGATCCCTCAGGATGTAGGCGATCATGGCTCTCCACAACTTCCTGCCCCTTGTAGTGCTTAATAAATTTTGTCTTTCTGTTATTTCTCTTAAATCTTGTTTTACCATCCATTTATTCAAGCTCACTAAGTATGTCATGCATTGTTTTTGTCTGTTTCAAGGATGATTTTATTTTTTACTTCTAACAGTTGTAAGTAAAAATAAAATAGTCCTTGATAATGGCTAGAAGTATAGCTGAAATTGGTCAGATATACAGAACATTGAGATAATTTCTACATATATCCAGAAAAGAAGAAATTTATAAGAACACAAGAAAGATTAAATAAAAACCTTAACTGCAGTACCTTGTCATTTGTTTTTAATCAAACTTCTATAAAAGAAGGTTTGCTCCCCAAATACAAAACATATATAGTAATTCATCAAATCCTCAATAAAATGCATTAAGTACTGTATGGCTGTTTCATTCTATTTGGGACTATTCAGCAGTGTGTATCCGCTAATCACACCTGGACCATTCCGGTACAACACAAGCATCATGTCAACTGTACCAATGGCCTCAGACATGAAGAAGAAACTGAACAGACTCAATACAGCACTGCTATTCACAAATTCCTTTGTGATACCCATCCAAGTATTCATAACCCAATGGATTGTATCCCAAGAGAAACACCTTTCCTTTCCCCCTTAGTCACACCATCACAGAGCATTAGCTGGGTCAAGTAAGGATATACAAGTGATAGAATTTTGAGGAATTAGAATAATCATTTATAGTAATTCATTGAGTTTAGAAGAATCCTCAGCAGAAAGCACTAGATGGCCATTTCATCCTATTTCGGACTCATCAGCAGTGCGCATCCACTACCGAGAATCTAACCTGGATCATTTTGATACAATGCAAGACAACTGTTCCAATGGGCCTTGATGATGAACAAAATGAATAGACTCAATATAGCACTGCTATATATATATATATATATATATATTACATTATAGAGAAATCCCAAATTACCTTATGAGTATAGACTATTTCAACTAACATCAATGTGTTAGCTTTATTCAACTCAATTTGAGTTGAATAAAGCTAATGCATTATATATGCTCTGTTATAATAAATACATTGGGCTCTTTTTGTGGATCAATTTTATTATTTTATATTATTAGGATCCACTTGGATTATATGCCAATGGATTTATTACCTGTACTATATATATATATATATATATATATATATATATATATATATATTTTGACAGCAACCTTTCTTTCATACATCTTTCATTGAACATGGCCAACAAGGAAGATTGAATTAATTTTTTAAGTTTTTCCAGCATCCTAACATTTTTCCATTTTGTAGGAATTAAGGAATATAAAAATTGTCCTATATATATATATCTATATATATATATATATATATTTATAAAATGTCCCTTCTGAAGTGCTGTCTTTTGTGAAACATTTCTTGCCCTGGGTAGTCTGGGCCTTGAGCACTTTACTGCATAGTTAGGTGTTAGTTCAAAGTTGTTGTTGTTTTTATTTAATATATATATATATATATATATATATATATTCTTTATTATATTTTATCAATTTTAATTCATTATTCTTGATGAGTTATCTTTTTAAACCTCTAAAGTTGATTTACAGGTAATTATGAAATTTAAGATTTTCATGCAAAGAAAGTCTTTGTTTCTGGATTGTTTTAGATAAAATAAAAATCCTTTGTTTTAATGTTTATTCTTTGACTCTAAAAATGCTGAAGAAGATTATATAAACAAGAAAGTTTTATAAAATCATTATCATCCACCCTCATTGGTAAGATGTAAGTTCTACTTGAGCAGATTCTTCTCACAAATTGTTGCTTTGTAGAACTGACTCCTAAGAGGATGCTTCCTCAGTCATTACAATCTTAACATAATCAAGTCTAGGGTTAACAGTTATCTTAGCCACATATCCCTATAAACCATGCCTCTTGCTCTGTAACCCTCTACTGCAAGTGGCTCTTGGTCCTTCTACATGAAGAATATTATTGTTAAAAAAAATAAATCATCCTCACTCTAAGCTCTATGTTATGTGTTAAAATGAGTTATGGCCCTTGACTTTAAGACATGTTTGGTGGTCTATCTTTGTTACCCAAGGCATATAAAAGCAGAATCCTCCTTTATCACTGGTACCAATTGAGAATGGAATCTACCATATACTACTGTCTTGATAGTAAGTCAGATCAGTTCGATAAAGTCAAATTGGTGGCTGATGTCAAAAATGACCTTCTGCCTGTTATTAACTGGGGCAAAGAATGGCTTAATGCCTCCAAAATTAAACTGTTCTCTATTAATCATCTGGGAGATCCCTTTCTGCCTTTCATCAGCATGGCTGATGCTAACCTCTCAGAGAGTGACTCATTGTGCCTTTTTGAGCTAACATTCTCAGCTGATATGATTATATGGAATCCATGGCTAGATCAGCTGCTAAAAAAGTTGGATCACTGCAGTGTGCTAGACATTTTTTCTCTCCAAAATCTATCTTAAATATCTATGTCTACCATTCATCCATGCTTAGAATATTGCTGGCATATATGGTCTGGTGTTCCTCCTATTTATCTAGAGCTCCTTAATAAAATCCTAAGAAAAATCTGCAATATTATTGGTCCTGATCTTGCATCTCGGTTTCAGTCGCTTTCCCATTGCTGTAAAGTTGCTTCCTTGTGTCTTTTCTATAAATACTTTCGTAGTAATTGTTTGGATAAGCTCTTCACTATGGTACCTAGACTTTATGAATATAAGTACAAGACTAGACTGGCAACGATGTCTCATTGATATACAGTTGTGTTGACTAGATGTAACCATAAGTTCTATGCTAACAGTTTCTTTTCTTGCACTTCTCACTTGTGGAACTCCCTTCTGGCTCCATGTTTTTCAGCCAACTTTAATATTCAAAAATTTAAATGCAATATCAATTGCTATCTACTGCCTTCCTGATTACTCTTCTTCTATACCCACTCCTTAGTGGTGTTACTCTTTTCTAATTCTTTCACATTCATTAACCCCTTGTGTCTCAGTGACTTTAATGCCTTGCTTGGGGTGAGCTTGATTAAAAAAAAATATTATATATATTTTGTATCAGTGCATTGTTAATGATTGTATTATAGAAATGCATTGAAATTTGGAAAGAAAGGGATTGTCAATAGTCAGGAATTAAAGCAATGATGTTCCATGCTTACAGTTTCTTCTCTCGCACTTCTCACTTGTGGAACTCTCTTCCAGCCTCTTGATTTCCAGTCAGTTTTGATCTTTAAAAACTTAAATTTAATATCAGTCGTTATCTTTTGTATTCTTAATTTCTGTTCATTTATTGTTCTCTCTCATTAAGATTATTTTTTCGTATTCTTTCACATTCAGTAACTCTTTGTATCTTAGTGGGTTTATTGCCTTGCTTGGGGTGAAATGATTAAAAAAAAGAAGAGAGATTATGCAATAATTATAAATTGTTTCCTGAGAAGAAATATATATATATATATATATAGAGAGAGAGAGAGAGAGAGAATGACATAAAAAAGAAGAGAAAAGTTTGTGAGAAAGGAGGGAAGACATGTTGGAAAATGGAGATGGTTGGTAGAAGAGTAAAATATTAAAAAAAGAAGAGAGAGAGAGAGAGAAATTAAAAAAGAGATGATACAAGAGAGATAAAGATCATAAGATAGAGAAAGGGGGACAAATACTGAGAGAAATTTGGTGGGAGTCATGTGATTGCAGTAAAGAGAGAGGAAAAGAAGAAGAAAGATCTTAAGAGTTGAAGAGAACAGAGAAAGAGAGAGAAAAGAGGAGAGAATAAATATCAAAAGAGAGAGAGGTCAAGAGCTGAAATCGCTGTGGTGAAAGGGAAAGTGAACAAACAAAAGCATTGATAACTTCTGTACCAAATGCTGGAGACCAATGAGAGAGTAGAGGAAGACAAACCAGAAACAAAATGAATAGATTGAGGCTAGCTGACGGGGTGGTGCTGCAGTTCTAGCACATCTCTCGAGGTATCATGACACTTATAATAGGACCGCCCAAGACATGGTGCATCTGATTAGGACATTTCTCTCAAGTGTTCTCATCTTATCTCTATTTGTGGATGTACAAACAAATGGTGTCATCATTTAACGATTTGGAGGGACAGTGCCAACACTTCTGGGAATCTGAAACACAAAATGATCAGTGCACAAATTGGATATGCAAGAAATAGATTATACTTTATCTGCTGGACTCACTGATGGACTTGGCTCAGTGCTGGTTAATTTTATACATGGATATTCAAGTATTGATCTTGTGATTGATCAAAGGTAGATATGGAAGTAACAATGTTCAGAGGGGAAGACATGTCAGATATTGTATTGATCTTTATGAAGCTTAGTCTACCTTGGCACAAGTTCAAATTGAGGATAAGAAGACAGTGTTGCACCAGGCTTGAAAATGGGAATAGACTGACTATTCACTTGAAAGTAAGCCTTATTTGTTTTTACCTGCATTTTAACATGGACTACTGATGCTGGTAGTCAGTATACAACTATCACAGCCAGCTTAGCAGGTACACTGATGAATACTGCATGTATAAGACAGGTACAGTGTGTGTGTGTCTGTGTGTGTTTATATATATATATATATATATATATATATATATATATATATTTTGAACAATAAAAAATATTAAAAAATTAAAATCTTCAGACACACTGGGTTGTAGATTAATATTCTTTTGTTTTTATTATTTTTATTTCATTATGTCTATAGTTTTCATTTGTTTTTTTATTTTTTTATCTTTTTAACATGAATCTTTTAACATTCCTTGTGTTGGTCAAACAGTCTCTTTTAAGTTGTTATTTGAGATAAGAGCTGGATGGATCCATGCTGCTCTGAATTCCCCTGATCAGTTTGACAGTTTTATTGGTTCCTGGAGAGGGGATGTGTCTCTGTTAAGTGTGTGTGTGTGTGTGTGTGTTATTTGGTTCTTAGGGAGTGAGTGAGTATGATATGTGTAAGTGTGTATATTGCTGTGGGTGTGTGTTATCATTTGACTCATTAGGGAGTGAGTGAGTATGATGTGTGTAAGTATGTGTATAAATATATGATACTTTATCTGGTTCTAAATTTAAATGTTGTTAGGTTTTAAACAAAGCACTAACATGGTAATGTTTGTCCTGGGCAATGTAAAAATGAGTTCTGACAATAATTTATTGAACACCTATCCCTGAAGAATCGCTCATCTTGATAGGCTCCAGAGGCGGATATGCAATATAATTGGCCCTGATCTGGCATCTTGTCTACAGACACTTTCTCACAGACGTGCCGTCGCCTCTGTCTGTTTTACAAATACTTTCATGGCAATTGCTCCAAGGAGCTGCATTCGCTGGTTCCCAGACTTCATGAGTTCAAGCGCTCGACGAGGCTGGCATCCTGCTCTCACCACTTCACTGTCGAAACTCCTAAATGTAGCCATCTCTTCTACTCCAATAGCTTCATGTCTCGCACCTCTCGTCTGTGGAACTCACTTCCCTATGGAACTCACTTCCCTATTCCAGTTTCCCTGAGAGCTATAATCTCCAGCTATTCAAATGTAATGTCAATCGACATCTCCAGTTGCCTTGATCTATCCACTACCTTTCTCCTCATCCTTTCTTCTATCACTCCTATCTGATCTTGCTCCAAATTTTCTGTAACCCCTTTTTTGTCCTAGTGGCTTCCCGCCTTGCTTGGGGTGAAACGCTTAAAAAAAAAAAAAATTAAACTTTTATTGATTTATTGAATATTATATATATATATATATATATAATATAAGAGGCTCAAACACTAATATTCCATGGTTATAATTTTTTACATTGGAATTGTAATCACGATCCAATTTATCAGATCTACAAATTCAAAAAGCTTACTCTGTCCTGGACACTGAGTTCTATCTGGATTCTATCCTCATATATATATATAAATATATATATATATATATACATACACTCTCATTCTCTCCCTCTATATATAAATATATGTTAAAGTAAAATGTAAATGATAGCTGTTAATAATGGCAAATAATATACATGAAATTATATAATTTAACATATAACAAAATTTCTTATAAGGTGCTCAATATAAGACTAGACTGATAATTATTAAGTGAGAAGTAAAAATCTTCAATATTTATCAAAGGTTAGATCAGAGTTACATAATTTTTTTATCACTCATTGAACTCTAGACTCTTGTAATAAATGTTTTTACTTCTTTTTTAATAATATATATATATAGTTATAATCATCTCATGATTGAGTTGTTGAGAAACTTATACTAACAGTCATAGGTGAGTATGTCAAGATATTTATTTTCATCTCTTAGCATGCATATTCAAGAAAGCTTATTGGAAAAAATAATGCCAGAGAATTCATATATATATATATATATATATATAATATACTGACCAATGAATCAGCACAAATTTAAATGACTAAAGAATGAAAAGTAAAATGAAGAACAAATAAACAGAAAAAAGAGAAAGAAGAAAAGAAAACATAAGCAGAAAACAAGACATTTACCTAGACAATAACCAAAAGTGCTCAATGTCTCTAGTATATAGACCAAGACAGAGCAGTAACATTAACCAATGAAGCAGCACAATGGCTAATGAGTAATAATTTTGACCTTGTGTCTTTGTGCTGTTATATAACAACAACCAAGATTCTGCCTGAGTTCCACGGAAGCTGTGATCATTCTCTCCTTTTATAAGAGCCAGATCAAGACAAGAATGGAGTACTGCTGCCATATATGGGAAAGAGTTGCCCAGTCTTCACTTTCTAGTCTTTTTCTATGTGTGATGAAGTATTTACTACCTTACAACCCCTCTATCAGAGACAAAACATGCCTCTCACAATTCTATTGCTATTTCTATCAAAAGTATTCAGATGAACTACATTCCTTAGTTACAGTTTGTTTGAAAAACCTGTTCTAACCTTCAAAATTGACTTTTCCATTTTGATGATTTTTCCTAAGCACGTACATTGTAGTGAACCACCCTCATTCCCTGCATATTCCCTTTGTGTTCCATTGGTGAGGTGTAAGTTCTACTTGAGCAGACTTTTTCCACAAACTTCTGCTTTGTGAAATTGATTCCCAAGAGGATGCTTCTTTGATAATTACAATCTTAACCTATTCAAGTCCAGTGTTAACTGTAAACTTCTCTACATATCAGCATAAGTTATGCTTCTTATTTTTACCTCCTCTACCTTGAGAGGCTCTTAGGCTTTCTAAATGGTGAACATTACTGTAAATTGTCTCACTATATATATACAAAAATTATTTGTGAACATTTACAAAACTTCAATTTGTCTGGCATAAGGCCAAAAAACTGGAAACCCTGTGAGAATCAGACTCACAACAAGAATCAGGATCTCAAGAAATGGTTTACTAAATGCTAAATCATTAAAGTATACACAAATACCCTTTTCCCAGCTATGAATTAAGTAATAGGACATGAAAAATGTTTTGGCTTGAAATAATCCACAAGTGGTTGATAAGCCATAAAAAACAAATCAATCAATCAACCAGTACATATGAAAATGCATTAAAACAGATTTTGTACAAATTATCCATTTTTTTACCATAAAGGTCAGTTAGCCTGTAAGTGTTACATTTTTATTCTTTGGTTTTCATTTTTCGTCATTAGGCATATTTTTATCCGCAATCTTAGATCTGACTGTAAAGACTTGATAAATCAGTTTAGCTTCTTTTGATTAATGCAATACAATGTTATTGGTCCTAACCTGGCATCCCAGTTTCAGTCATCTTCTTACTACTGTAATGTATTTTCCCTCTGCCTTTTCTATAGATATTTTCATGGTAATTGTTCAAATGAACTTTATTCTATGGTACCTAGACTTTATGAAGTTAAGCAAAGTACTCAAATTGGCAACAAGGTCTCATCATTTTACTGTTGATGAATTGGCTAGATGGAACTAAGTTCTTTGTTAACAGCTTATTTTTCTCACACTTCTCACCTGTGAAACTCTCTTCTGGCTTCATGCTTTCCAGTCAACTTTGTTCTTCAAAAATTTAAATGCACTGTCAACCGTTATCTTCTATCTTCTTGATTCCTTTTCTTTTATTGTTCTCACTCTCTAATAATGTTTTCTTTTTCTTTCACACTCAGTAACCAATATCTCAGTGGCTTTACTTCCTTTCTGGGGTTAACAAAAATTGTTTTGTATTTTGATATTACCATTTTATGGTAATATTTTTTATCATGCCACATTTTATTAACCCTGCGTTTTACTACCCCACATTTTTGTTATAAATTTTCTTCTTGTAACATGTCCATTTTTATCATTTTAATGAACCATTTTGTTATTAAATATATACTTGATACTTGAAGAAAAAAAAGCTTCATTTTGTAAAATCTGCTTTAATAGTGTAGTGAGAAGATGATCACAGGTACAACTTCTCAGAAACTTTATTCAACTTAGAATGGAGTGTGTCCAACTGGACTTATTTAAATACAAAATACGTATAAGGGGAGATAATCCATATCACATTCTCTGCCACTGGCTATTTGTAGGGGAAAAAGTCATTCTACTGACCAGGTGTCCTGTGGCTTCTCTGACATTGACTTATCTGACCTTCTTGTTACAGCTTTGAAATATAAACCTTTGGCTTGAAATGTTTCCATTTTTTTTTTTATTTGTAACCTACTCTGCATCTGAATTTGAAATAGCAGTGTCCATTTTGTTTTTTACATGCTGATTCCTCATCAGAACTAAAGTCATGTTGGTCCATTTGCTCTGGTAGTGATTCCGTGTCTGATTTCTTTAGTGGAATTTACTCCTGTAGGGGCCAAATCCTTCAAAAAACACAGTATCTCATCTCCATTCTAAGTTGAATAAATTGTAGTGAGAAAATGAACACAGGTATAACTCATTTGAAGCTTTATTCTACTTAGAATGGAGTGTGTCCAACTGGACTTATTTAAATACAGAATACGTATAAGGGGAGATAATCCATACCACAAATATATCATAAATTTATATAGTAGTTGTCAGTAATTTACTTCTTCAGATCATTATTTTTCTTTTGAGTTTGATTTTCTCAGGGTTTCAAATATTTTGGCTCAATGCCAGACATTTTGAAACTTGGTAAATGTCTATAAATGATGTTTGCTTAATTTGTTGGGAGGTGTATCAGTTTTTAAATATATTTTTTATTGCATCTGTTATTTCTAATGTAAAGAATAGAATACATTATTTATTTTGTTTGTGGATTTTCTTTTGGATATGTAAATAGAGTATTCTTTATCTCATATTTCTTATTGGCAAAGTGAACTGGGCATGTCTGTGAGCTGTGGAGAGAATTTACTCAGGTCTTCTGACTGATTTCTTTTTCTGTTTCTGTTGTTGCAGTTGTCTCCCTTGTTGGGATAGAAAAATGTCATTTGAGCTGATCTGGAGTGAATGACTTTAACAGGGTTTTGTTGCAAATGAATTTCTTTCTTTGTTTCTTTAGCCTTAGGTTCTTCCCAGCTCTTTGATTTATTTATTTTTGTTTTGGCAGGCATCTATCACTGTCAGTAAAGAGTAAATGATGATAATCTTTGATCAGAATTTCCTTTTTTTTTTGCCACCCGCTGAAGCAATAAATATCTTGATGGTTAAATAAGGAATCGGTTCCCTGAGGTAAGCTTAAGGAAAAAAAGCAAAACAAAAACTCCATGTCTTCAGTTTGATTATCGGGGTGAGCTCTTTTTTTTTGTTTACAATTTGGAAATATAATTAAGTCATACATCAATATCTAAACTTACTTTATCTTAACTGTTTGGAAATAAACCATTTTAATTCAACATGCTATAACTATAAGCATAGTCATGTTCTTAAATAGTTTCATCAGATCGAGACTTTCATATGGATGTCATTCATGGCACCAAACCTGTCCAGAAATATCTAAACTGTCAGCTGTATACAACCATTTCCCAAGATCACTGATGAAAAAGGCTGTAAGCATTCTGAAAGCAAAGGAAATGTTTGTCGCAGATTAATTCCACAATGCAGAGAACAAATCACTGTAAGTTCAGACTTGAATATCGGGGGGCAGAAAGAAATGCCGAAAACTCGATTTGCAGGTACTATCTCACAAATCATGTAACCAGTCAGAAAAAATAACTCACTCTCCGACTGTTGTAGAGTAGTTTTCACAGTGGAGGCTTGTATTTCACTAAGTCATCCTAAATTAGGTTCAACGTACAAAATGTTAGGAACTTGAAATAAGAGTTAATGATGCAGCAATCTAGTTGTGATGGTTGATACTTCAGTGTCCGACATCGACTGACTCACACAACACCACTGAGCCCAACTGGCCACTGCTACTACTACTACTTATTATCTGTGGGAGAGTCTATTACAATAGAATAGGTAATGTTTTGGTATAACACCAACAAACGTGGTAGCCAAAATACATCAATTTTCCTCTCGATTTGAGACCACCAACTGCTTTTATCATCTGAGCATTTTTTTTCATTCATTGACAACTGGGAGAGGACGCCAAGTATTTTGCATAATAAAATACTTTTATAGAGACTCCTGCGATGGACTTGTTTTTAATCTAAATATTCCGTCTTCAGCATGTCATGCGGAATACGTGCCCTTTTTTTGGTAAGTAATTTTCTTTTCCATCATAGGATACATGCGATACACTGTCGCTTGGTTTGATGAGGTAAGTCGCTGTTTTCTTTGCTATAAAGGCTTGAGCAAGTGAAACTTGAGTGTCGTGAAAAAGATCATCCCTCTTTGAATGTTGTGAACTGGCGCTATAGATTCACAGAGAACCCTACCAAATAATAGAAACCTCATCAGTTGAAGAATACCAACAGCAGCAACAAATAAAATGGATATCACATATAACTGGAAGATACAATGAAGACGTTTACATTCTACAGTACTTCAAATAAAAGATTAAGAAAGAAACCTCCATCAATACTGGAAAGTGCAATAAAAGCTAGTAAACTTGAGAAACCTGCTTTTTTTGAAAAGTTATTTTAAGAGAAAGTTTGTATAAATTTCACCTGAAAGCAGTACTAGCTGCTCAGTCAATGAATGTTTCCTTGTAGGGAAATGGCTAACATTAATATTGCTATTAAAATATAGCTGTTTGCATTTTTAAGTATTTATTGAGATATAATTTATTATATCATTGCTATGTGTTATTTCACTGAGGGTAGTGATATATCCAACTATGATATGTGGCTGGTTGTTATATTCCATTTCCAGATGTTACATATTTGATATTGAAATGCTTCTTGCCAGGTAGAGTTTAAATACTTGTAATCAAATTAGATTTCTACTTACCAGCTTTTCTGAGCATGTTGAACCTGTTTTGTATTAAGGTTTATTTTAGCCCAAATTAGTTCCATAACACTGCTATCCATTACTACACCATGCCCATAAAACTGAGAACCATCTGGAAAGACAAGAGCATTTGTCTGAAATCAAAGATCAAACTTTTGTGTGCGTTGACTTTCTCAATCTTTATTTAGGCTTGCTAATCTTTGACATTAACAGGAGAATTAGAGCAAAGAATCCAAGCATTAAAACTGAAATGCTGCAGAATCATCCAAGTCATTTCCTACACAGACCATATGATGAAGTATGTGATGCCACCAAGTAAGAAAAAAGCCTGTTGGAAGACCTACTATCTACCTTAAAGAAGAAAGTTAAAATGATAAAGACACAATCATGGCTGGTGCAAGGGTCCCCTGACCACCCACCTCAATCTGTGATCCCTCCCTCAAATCTATGATATGTGTTCCCATTGACTCTACTCTCAGTTTTCATAAGATCGTATTTATATAAAATACAAATTTTATTGGAACTTAATTATGTACAATCATATGCAAAATAGCTGAACAATTCAACTAAAAAATTCAAAATAAATACAATGTATTTAAATACAAATTAAATACCTATCATAATAGATCATTTCATCTTAAATAAATCAATAATGTTTTATGGCAGTATAATCAACTTGAGTTTTTTTCTTGTTAAAAATTTTAATAATTTTAAAACATTCAACATTATGGATAAAAAAGAAATGAATTTTATATGGTGTTTTTTTTTCAAGACTTAGCATGAGCAAAACAAATTCACAGATTTAGACAAAAAAAGACCCCAAGATGATATCAATATATGCAAAAATTTCAAAAACCATCCAGAAATACCTATAATTTCTTGTTAAGGAGGAAACCAAAATTTTATCTCTCTGATTCTGTTTTATATAAAAAGAGAGATAGATAAATGTGCATGTAGCATAGTAGAAATTTTCTCAGAATGTCGGATTGACATGT
>CAHIKZ030001663.1:425000-490000 GCA_903632075.3 Acanthosepion pharaonis | reverse complement strand
ACAGACAAATTTCTGATAAATCAGACAAAATTGAAAGCTGTTTTATTAATTACGCATTTCACCTTTGTTAGATAGTCTTCTTTGCATTGAAATGAAAAAAATCTGTGTGTGAATGTTTTAATATTAAATCATTAGCATCAGTTTGTTAGGCTTCAAACTGGAAGACACCAGCTTAATAAACAGATATTAATGATTTAAAATTAACACATTCACACACAGATTTCTGACCCAAAGAAGCCTATCTAACAAAGGTGAAATGCGTAGTTAATGAAATAGCTTTCCTTTGACTTTGTCTAATTTATCATCTATACATATTTTTATATATATATATATATATATATAACACCTGTTGCATAAATATTATATATATATATATATATATATATATATATATATATATATATAATGTTTATTTAAAAATTATAATTGAAAATAAACTTATATTTTGATTGGCCATCATAGCTTACATAATACTGTCCCTTCATTGTGGGGAAGACTTTTAAAAACCTTTTATTTTGCAATCAGCAACATCACTTGACAAGATGCTGCAAGTGTTGAAACAAAATGGCTATTTTTGTAGTGATGTTGTAACATGCTTATGTTATCATTTTTAAATAAATATTATTCACTCTGCTTTATACTGAGCACTTTTTTAAAAATAGTGGTTTTGGTTATGTTTTTTTTTATTCCATCTATACCAACCCTGTATTTGTGTGTGTATATATATATATATATATATATATATATATATATATATATATATATATATAACATATTTATGCAGCAAGTTTTCTATGTAAGCATTATTGAATATAACAATAAAGTATGGAAACCCATGGGTGAACATTCCATAGTTGAATTTGGAGAAAAGGTGGGTTGTAGTACTTTTGACAGTTCTGTCCATATTCATCAGTATGAAGGCTTAACTGATTATTTCATAAAATATTTTTCATTAGTCTTAAAAATCTGTAATAATAATTAACAAATAAAAAGACCAGTTGTAATTTCTGGGACATATAATGAGGAAAGAAGGCTTAGAGAATGTGATACTCACAGGACATATTGAAGGTATGAGGGAAATTCTACGTAGCATATATAATGGTAAAACAGAAAGATAGTAAGGAGACAAACTAATAGCAGCAGATAGGTTTGCCTAGCACCCATTCACACTCCTTCCCTGTCTTTTGAACAGGAGTAGAGGTTTATCCCTTGTTTCCTTCTCCTAATGTCTTCTCATTTTCTTCCACCTCCAATAATCACCTGTGTCTTAGTGACATTATTGCCTTGCTTAGGAGGAAATAATTAAAAGAAATTATTGCTTAGAGCTCCAGAGGATAAGAAGTTGTAGGGGCTGTTATCACCCACATCTTGAAGAGACTCTGCACATAAAAAAGAAGATATAAAATGAAAACATGCAAAATGTGAGGTCAGGTAAAAAAAAGTTATTAGTCAGAATTATTTGTCTAAATTAGTAAGTTACAAATCAAAGAAAGAAAAAATCAATGTCTCATGAAGATTTTGATTTTAAAGAACTTACCATTTTATTTGAACTTATCAAGTAACAATCATCTATTACCTATCAAAGTTGTGTTATTGATTTACAGGTAAATCAGTACAATTTACAAAAGACTAACAATTTCATGCACACACGCATACCCCACAACCACACATATGTACATAAAAAAGTGTGTGGATGTGAATTTTTTTCTACCTTTCTGTTTTTTCTTTCTTTGTTTTTTTAGTCTTTAAGAAAAAAAGTTTGTTATTCAAGACAATCCTGAAAAGAGAATGGTTATTCCTGATCTAATGCAGGCTGTTTGTGTACCAGCTGATCTCACTGGTAAAGATTAATGATTTTTTAAGAGTTGACTCCGTTCATATCTAATGTACATCAGAATTATGGGATAGATTTTATTGATAAACTTTTAAATTAAGTAAATGCATGAAGTGTCACATTGTTGCATATCTGTTTTGTGTGTGTATGTTCCTTAACTTCAGTATGTATTTCTCTGTATGCATGTGAATGTGTGTGTGTGTATATATATCTATATCTATATCTATATCTATATATATATATATATATATATATATATATATATATATGTTTGTTTTTCTTTTTTTATTCATATACAAATGAATAAAGTATCACAGTTTTTGTGCTTGTTGAATTTTCATTGATGTCTTCTTTGTCCCATATATTTTTTACAATTGAGATAATCTCTTTTTTTTGTTAGTCTTTATTCAGATCTCAGTTTGACTTTTAATGTCTTGGTTTAGATCTCAGTCTGTATTTACATCCTGGTTTAAGACTTAAACTGTATTTATTTTGGATGTGTTTTAGTCTCACTCTATCATTTGTTGGTATTGGTTCAGGTCTCTGTCTTTTGTTGATCTTAGTTCGGGTCTCAGTCTGTCATGTGTTGATCTTGGTTCGGGTCTCAGCCTGTCTTTTGTTGATCTTGGTTCAGGTCTCAGTCTGTCTTTTGTTGCTCTTTGTTCGGGTCTCAGTCTTTTGTTGATCTTGGTTCAGGTCTCAGTCTGTCTTTTGTTGATCTTGGTTCATGTCTCAGTCTGTCTTTTGTTGATCTTGGTTCAGGTCTCAGTCTGTCTTTTGTTGATCTTGGTTCAGGTCTCAGCCTGTCTTTTGTTGATCTTGGTTCAGGTCTCAGCCTGTCTTTTGTTGATCTTGGTTCAGGTCTCAGCCTGTCTTTTGTTGATCTTGGTTCAGGTCTCAGTCTGTCTTTTGTTGACCTTGGTTCAGGTATCTGTCTTTTGTTGATATTGGTTCGGGTCTCAGCCTGTCTTTTGTTGATCTTGGTTCAGGTCTCAGTCTGTCTTTTGTTGATCTTGGTTCAGGTCTCAGCCTGTACTTTCTTGATGTTGGTTCAGGTCTCAGTCTGTCTTTTGTTGATATTGGTTCATGTCTCAGTCTGTCGTTTTTTGGTCTTGGTTTGGTTCTCAGTCTGTTTTTTGTACCATTCTAATATTTGGGAAAGAATGTGAATCATCCACCACCAGAAAAGTTTGAATGTGTTTTATATGCCATAAAAAAGTGTGATGATGAAATTAAATTTTAATATTTTTAATAAGCAAAATAACTTTTATTTGTATTTTAAAAACTAATTTAAATTGACTGGAATAAGCAAAAGGTTTTTTTTTTTAATCAATTTAAATTTTCAGGAAAGTTTTTTTTTTGCTTGAAATCTTTATTTTACAATGTAATTTTTTTTATTAAAAAAAAAATCTTAAAAATAAAATATACTTTTCTGAAACTTTATTTGAGGAATATTAGCTGATTTAAAGTTTAATTAATCTGATTTGAAACAAATATTATTTACTTTAAGTTTAAAATATCATAAAATGCATTTTTTTAACATGGTAGTTGTTTATTTTAATTGTTGACTAGTTAACAACTTGATAATGGATATCTAATCTTTTAATGTTTTTCTAAAGGGTGCTTAAAAAAAAATTTGAGAAATATAATATGAGCACCTTTTTATATAATTTTTAAGTATTCAGTAATCTTAAAAAATTTAAAAATATTCTCTGTAATCTAATGTTTTATTGAATTTTAGGTACTTTGGCTTTAAATTTACTATATAGTTAATTTTTATTTTCTGATAATGTCATTTATATGATTATTTATCAAAAATCAGTACATTTATAACATAAAAAAAAAATCAAAATTTTTTTTTTTAAAATATTGGTGTTTGATGAATTGTACTAAGCTTTTCCATTTATGATTAGTAAATATAGTTTTTACTTAATAATAATATCATCTAAAAGGGTTAAAAATTAATACAGAATTTTAAAAGATTTAAAACTTAATAAATTATTCTAATTAAAATTTTTTGCAAAATGAAAACAATTCTTGTAAAAAATTCATTATTCATTGAAAAAAAATTTTCTTAAGACAATAGTGTCCTAATATATTTTTATTTATAAAAGCAATTAAAAGCTTTTTTTTAATTAAATAATGTTTTAGTTTTATTGCATTTTTTTTTTTTATGATTCAGAGCAGATTTTTTTCAGTAAATGGTGTTTTTGTTTTACAAAAAAAAATTGATGATTTAAATTCTCCAAGGAGTTTTGCTTTTAAATAATAAAATATTAAAAAATTAAAAAAATAATTTCTCGAAATTTCTAAAAAAATTAAATAAAATTGAACTGATGTAAAAAAAAATTTTTTAAATTTTTTTTTTTTTTTAAAAAAAAAAATTCATTCATTTGTGAATAAGTCCTGAAAATTTCATTAAAATCCAACAATTATTTGATTTTTTGCAAGAATTTCCAAATCAATGTGTTGTTACTGCAAAAAGATGCTAAAATTTCCTATACTAATCTTTATTATATTGTTTATTGGACTGTTGTCAAAAAAAAAAAAATTTTAAACTGATTTTAAAAATATAAAATTGGATAAAAATAAAAAAAAATTTAATAATAAAAATTTGATTTTTTATTTTTCAAATTTTAGTAACAAAAATTTTTTAAAAAAAAAAATTTTTTTTGATTTTTTTTTTAAATTGATAAATGATAAATATTGCATTACATCATTTTTTTAATATAATTGTATTTTTAGAAAATTATTTCTGTAAATAATCTAATAGTATTTGATATTTTTATTGTAAATTCTCAAGAACAAAAAATGTATAAGTTCACTTTCATCATATGTTTAGAAATTAAAATTTTCATCATCTTTTTTTAAAAATTTAAACATTGCTGAGAAGTAAAAGGTAATTAAAATAATTTTGGTGTTAGAGAAAAAAAATCCTTTTTACACTTTGTTTTTTTTATATATGTTTTTTGAACAAAGTATATAAAATGGAATATTATAAAACAAAACAAAAATGTTTTTATACTGTTGCCAACATTTTCTTAATTAAAAACATCATCAGAACAACTGAAAAAAAAAAAAAAAAAAAATTGAAAAAAAATTGCATAAATTCTAATTTGCTATTCTTTTTTTTTTAATAAAACATTGACAAAAGAATAACAAAAAAAATGTTAAACTTCCAACTGTCTTTTCAAATATTTCATTTTATATACTAAAATTTAACCTATTAAAAAGAGTTAAAAAAAATTAAAAAAAAAAAAAAGAGGTTAAATCAAATGTTATAAAAATAAAAATAACAAAATAAATATGTTTATTTTAAGCATTTCACTAGGTAAAATTTTTTTATTTAACCGACTTGTAATATAGACACCATATTTCAGTCTCCCCCACTTTTATAATGTCCAAATATATTTATGCTAGGATTTAAATTTTTACCCATTAGTGTTCATATGTATGGTATATAACAGATAGATTAAAAAAAATGTTCATACAAAAAAAATGCATGTGTATATTGAAAAATAAAAAAAGGTTTTTTTAAGTATTCAATTTGTTTAAAATTTATGTAATTAATTATTTAAATATAAATTTTAACAAGAACTTTCATTTTTTTTTTTTTTTTTTTCTTAATTATTATAAAGGGTTATATTTTTCAAGAATAAAAAAACGGAGGTTGGAAAATTTTGTTAATTTTTATAACATCAACAAAATTATTGAATAAAAAAACTCTGGATTAAATTAAAATACTTTAGTGGTGGAAATATAATAGGACAGTATTTACCTTTTAGATCTTATTAGTGTCCAACATATTTATGAGGAATGGAACATACCCATTAGTGTTCATTGGTATGGTATATAACATATACACATGAAAGTGCAGCAATAAGTTTATAACTTGATAGGCAGTTAACTGAATTCAGGTTTTAATTTTATGCTCTATAATTTTTTGCTTGATTAGATGGACATTTACTATTGAATTAGGGTATTGGTAAGGAAGGAGATTATGTTAGGAAAATAAATATGTGCTGCATCAAATGATGCTATTTTTCATTATGAGGTTGTAAATTTTTGATGTATGTTATATATATTTAAAACTACACACATAATTGTTGTATATCAAAATAGATGTATACATATATTATTGATATTTGATCAAATATGTCTTCAAATTTTTATGAACAATATTTCTTCTCTCTTTTTAAACACACAATACAGACATAAAATTTTTATTTTATTGTTTTCATTTCTTAAAATAATTTTCAGGTTTGTAAACCACTTACAAAATATACATACATATATATATATATATATATATATATATATATATATAATTCAAGAACAGTAAGATATATATAATCATTTGTTCTTATAAATTCTTTTTTTTTTAAAAACAGTGCTTTCATGTAAATTTACAGAGCATAAATATTTATAAATTAAAATGGTTTAAAATATGTTTTTTTGCTTCACAAGTAATAACCATGTTTCAAAAATGGAAGCTAAAAACTTTTTTTTTTAACTTTTTTTGTTTTTTTATTTTTTTTTTAACGGATATCATAAAATTTCATTGAAAAATACATAACTTTTTAATTTCTAAACTTAAATATTTTTTTAACATTTTAATAACTGGTACCATTATGTCTGAATGATTGGATTTTCTGTTTCGTTGGAAACAGTGAATTATAAAATTTTTTTTTTAAAAAAAAAAAAAATATTAATAAAAGATGAAATGAATAATTTTTTTAATTTAATTAAAAAAATCAAATTTGAAAATTTAAATTTTTTTATTTTCTTGAAACATGGTTAAAAAACTTATGTCATTTTGTAACATTTTTTAAACCAGTTAATTTATTTTTTATATTTATATATTTATATATATATATATATATATATATATATATATATATATTTTTTATATATTTTATATATATATATATATATTATATATATATATATATATATATTTATATATATATATATATATATATATATATATATATATATATATATATATATATATATATTTTTATATTTTTTTATTATAAATATTGATATATATTATATATATATATATATAAATTTTTATATATATATATATATATATATATATATTTAAATATATATATATAAAAGTAAAATTGTAAATATATATATTATATATGTTATACGTATTTGATATATATAATTAAAATAACTATATATTATTATATATATATATATTTTGTATATTTATCAATATTTAATATGATTATTTTATTTTTTATTTTATATTTTTATTTTGAACATTTTTTGAAAATTTAATTTGAAAATGCTTTTCATTATACAAATTATATATGTTCCATCATTTAAAATGATCATTCAAATATCATTGAATCTATTAAATATTCTTCTTAAAATTTTTTTATAAAAATTTATTATATGGGTCCTTATTTTAATTGTTTCTTTTCCACTGTGCCATGTGTCCTTTAATATATATATATATATATATATATATATATATATATATATATATATATATTGATATTTAAATGTTTCATTGAATTTTATAGATTTATCCCAATCACCTTTCTAGGCTTTATCTGTCCAAAAATTGAAAAAAAAAATGCAATAAAATATGTATAAAATGTATGCAAAAAAAAAAGAATTTGAAATTTTCTTTTTTTAAAGATTTTTAAAATTATAAATTAAAAAAAATTTTGAATTAAATTTTAAAAAATTTCAAAATTTATATCCTATTTTGAATGCAATTAACACACACATATACACATATATATATATATATATAAAAAATTTAAAAAAAATGTATCTTATATATTTTAATTTATCAAATGAATTTGTCATAATCATATAAATAAATTCAACACAACTATATCATTCTTAAAGAATTTACATTTATTAAAAAGAAAAATATTTTTTTATATATTTAAAATTTATTCATAAAATTTAATTAATTATTTTATAAAATTGTAATTTGAATCTTTTTAATTTTTTTTTTGAATTATATAGATAAAAAAAAATAATTTTTGAAATTATTCAAAACAACATATATTTAAACTATAAAAATTTTTTAAAATTAAAAAAAAAATTTTTTTAAATTCTAAACCTTCTATTATTTAAAATATATAATGAATATAATTAATCTCAAACTAAAATAATATCAATAATAATTACATTATAAAAAAAATTTTAAAAAATATTTACTGAAATTAATTTTAAATATGAATATTCAATTTTTTCAAAATCCATAATTTACTTTTTATTATTTCAGTTTAATGCCTGATATATATTTATGAATGTTTTTAAATTCAAAAATCTTGAAAAACTAATGACATTTTTAGTTCTGTATATAAATACTTGTTGCAAAATAATATAGTTACATTTACCTTGATAAAGTCTACCAGAGGATGAAATGCATTGGCTAAGATAAGTTTTCCATTTGTCTTTATTCATTCATATATATATATATATATATTTTGTGTTTAATATTTAATTTAAAAGTATGCAGATAGATTTTTCTAAATGCATTTAAGGTCAAATTGTTCTGGAAGTTATATAAATTGATTTTTTTTATTAAAATTTGATCAATTTTCGAAAAAACAGATCAGTTCAATGGATTTCATTTTTTTTTTTTTTCATTCTATTAAAAAATAATTGAAAAGACGGCCATTTTCAAAAGCTTGATTCATTTGAATATGAATCAGAATTTTGTTAGACAATTGATATCTCCTGGAGGTTGACTGCACACCAGACAGTCCAATATTTGTAATCAATCATTGATTACCTTCTAGATTTATCGTCATCATCATTACTATTAATTTTACTAGAAATTCTTCTTTTATTTTTTTTTAAAAATTGTTTTATTTGTAGCTTTGATGGATCTCTTTCATTTTGGAACATTTCTTGTGTTTTATTTTTACATCTTGATAACCTTCCTGATGCCAGCTCTTTTCAAATTTTTATATATAGTTAGAATCATAAACTAATGTGTAGCAATAACATCATCATCATTAACACTTCCATGACTGAGTATGGATGTCCCTGCACAGCTCAACACTTGATGAGTTTCCTTCACATTGACAGAGAGGTATTCATTGATGTTAGCATTATTGAAAGTTCTTAACTGAATCCATCTTCAGGTCAAAGTATTTGGGTCATAAACATAGATTAGATGTTGACTTTAAACTGGGAAAAATTTTGCCCAGCAAATGACATACTTTTAATTTATCATTACACTGGCTGTCTTTTATTTTTTTTTGTTTTTCTCTTTGATGTACAAAAGTTTTTCCTGCTCTTTTGATAGGTTTTTTATTTTTTAACCCTGCTTGGTGTCAAAAATAAAAAACCATTTAAAAAAACTTTATTAGAACTGGGTTAATTATATTTCTGTTTTTTTTATAAATTGAAAGATAATACAAGGTTATGGAATATACCAGTGACACTTTATAGAGTAATATGCCATAATAATAATATATTTTTAAAAAAATAATAAGTGATGGCAAATATAACTTTAAACTTTTAGTAACATACCACATTCTATTCTTGACTTTTGGGGATGTTGACTGAAATTTTAAATTTTTTTTTTTTTTGTTTTTTAAAATAATTCTGCATTTTTTATTCAGTTTTTTATTTTTTTTTTCTTTTTTAGAATTTGTATTATAATTATCTTCAAATGCTAATTATCAGTAAACTTAATCATCAATTATTATTAAAGTTTTATTACTGGTATGCCACTGTGGCTGATGGAGAAGATTGCAGGCTGATGAAGAGGGTCTTCTTTTCTTTCTTTTTTTCTCTCTTACTAAAAAAGTTCAAGAAAATGACTTTTTAATTAGTAGTTAATAAACTTGAAGTCACCAGTATTGGACAGACATTTTTGTGTTAATTAGAACTGGTGGCCTGATTAGGTTAGAAATTGATTTATTAGATTTTTTTTAATATGATTTTTTTAAAAAAATTGTGTTGGAAATTCATTCTTGTTTTTTTGCTTTTTTGTTCACTAATGTACAAAATACAGATATAAATCATATTATATAATACAAACTGTTATAGGACTTTGGCAGCAGTGTTTGGGATTCCTCTAGAAAATTGAAGTCTGTCATAATTTTATTATGACAATAAAGCAAATAAAATTATCAGTCACAGTTTTGTATATACTAGAAACCTGTGTTATATTGCTTTGACTTCTGAATGTAAAAAAAGATTGTATTTTTATAGAATTTTACTTTGCAGTAAAACATGTTTCTTGAGAAAAACTCTCCCAGCAGATTGCTGAGAGAGGAAAATTTGTAAATTTTTTTTTTTAATGTTTTTTTCTTTGTTTTTTTATTTGGTATATTTAAAGAAAATAACCAAAAAAAAAAAAAAACGACCCGTCCTGAGCTGTTTCCTTTTATCATTTAAAAAGCATTAATAAGAGAGTTTGTACTTTTTGTTTTAAAAATGTAAGGTTTAATTGCAAAAACTATTTTCTTTTTTTATACATAAATCTTAAAACATATTAGCCAAGAAAAACATTCAGTATTTTCTCAATTATTCAGACATCTTGATCCAGAAGTTAAAATAATTAATATAATTAAAATAATTAATATATTTGAATAATTCAAAACTCTGGATAAATGAATACCTAAGTTATCAAAAAACAATGAAGAAAAAAAGTAATGTTTTTGAAAGAAATTTAACATTTGCATCTTCAAATAACATTTTAAAACATTTTGTTCATGTTTTTTTCCAAACATATTTTTTATTTTAATTTAAAATTTTTGCTGGATGATCTCATTGAATCTTCTGCTAATTCTTGAAACTGGATTAAACTCTATTTATTCTTAAGGGTAGCTTCTGATTGAAAGCATAACCAACTTAAACATTTCTCAATTTTTGTCAAATATTGAGTATAATTGTATAAATTCTCAAAACGATTGTCTGATATAAAATGCTAAAATCTTTTATATAGAATTAATTCTTTAGAAGAATTTTCATTGCAGGTTTCTGAGACAGGAAAAAATTGTATTGATTCTTCTATTTTATCAGTTTTTCTCCAATCATCTCTTTTTTTTTATTTATTTAAAAAAAAAAATATATCAATCTGTTCCTTTATTCACTTTTGTAAATTTAATAATCATTGTTTGTACTAATAGAATGTTATCTATTTAATCAATTCCTGAAAATAAATTTTTAATTTTTAAAAAAAAAATTATTTTTTCATAAAAGAAATTTTCCATCATCTTTTAACCTTAAATAAAATAATAATGCCATAAATATTATCATAAAGATAATCAGAAGACTTTATGAAGGAATAATGGACAATAAAAAACATGCATTTAATCAACAGAAGATGGTGATTGGCATTTTGTCCAATAATTCTTAGATGATAAAAAAAATTTTTCAAAAATTTTTATATTTGTTATTTATTTACCTAACATGGTTCTGGTAAATAGAAATTTTTTATATCATATTCTCATACATACATACATACATACACACACACATAGATATATATATATCTTAGATATAATATAGACAAGTTTTGTCTATTTATTTTAAGTAAATTTAAATAATATTTATGTTGGTCCCACCACAAACTCACTGTCACGATGCTTGACACTACATTTGAATGATAACTCTAACATTTTTAGGAATTTAAAACAACATGCCTGGCCACATACACAATTCCGGAAAATCCTTGTTGAAAACACAACTATACTTAAACATGAAAACAATAAACAAAAACTAAAAATTCTTGAAGCTATATACATAAAACAGTTGAAACCTAACCTGAACCAAATTAACTATGAAAATCTCCACAAATATTCTTAAATGCCTATAATTGATAACAGAAGCCATTGGTTTATACCAACGGCTTCCCATACTTAATACTTCTCGTTTTTCTCTCTCGTGGTCATCATGTGACGTCACGAGCTACAACACGATTTTCGCTTCCACGTCTCGTATACACTAGTTAATCGTTGCTTTGAAACTTTTCATGCGACAAAAACAAACTATCATTATTGTTCCGTGTATTGGTTGATATATTGAAAATAATTGTCATCTTTGATAATTGCTTATATAAGCCGAAATCTTTGATTGGATTTAAACATGTATCAGTATGGTGATTTCCTTTCGTCCTTCGATGATAATATTATTAAGCTTACCAGACAATATGAAAGGAACTTACTTAAAATAAATAGAAAAAACTTCTCTATATTATTTAATGAAACATGTATCAATGAAAAATTGCAGCCTAAATACACAATCTTGAATATAACAGACAATGAATGTCTATTATGTTTGATCATGAGCTGTTATAAGCTTCGTATAGTGGCTTTAGTTTTGGGAGAAAATAAAGACAAAAACTGTCCAACATTTGAATATTTTTTTATTATGCTGTTCCTAGATCTAAGCTTTCAGCTCACATGAGCCATGATTGGAGTGGTTATATGGACATTACAACAGAAATGTTCACCATCAAAGATGACATTCTGTTATGTTTACATAGAAATTTACTATGCTACAGTAACAGTCACAGAATAGCAGATGCAGATTGTAAATTAATAATACGGTTCTGTGACGTTGTGCATGACCATGTGAGAGAAAGAAATGTTATCAACAGAACCATGTGTTTAAATTTATTGTAATATGTTGTGACTGGTTTGAAATGTAATTTTGTTGAGTGTGGGTTGCTTAATATCTTATCTTAAGGTTCTTTTTACTGTGTATTTGTGAGTATTGTTGTGTTATCAACTAATATCTGTCTAATATTATGTATATGGCTATGTTTTTCTAAGAAATGTTTAATGGAATTAAGATTTCCAGAAACTAAAGCCACTATACGAAGCTTAGAATGGCTCATGATCAAACATTATAAACATTCATTGTGTTATATTTAACAATTGTTTGAATAATAATCTGCTGCCCCAATACACTATATATATATTTATATATGCCTATGTATATTCATGTGAGTATATATATATATATATATAGGAAAAATACAAAATTATCTTATGTGGGTATAGTCTGTTTCAAACCAGCACAACCTTATGCCAGTCTTCTTCTGCCCTAGACTGACTGTCTCAGAATTTGGGGCGCGGGGGGGGATTTTCTTTAGGGAGAAGGTACAGGCCTCCTCAAAGGGATGCCTGGTTTAGATAAGGAGCCTGGATTGGTGACCAGGGGGAAGGCATGAGGTATTTCTCTAAAGAGAGATGGGCCCCAGAATGGGAGTTTATTTATGACCAAATTGCATGTAAATGAATTTTGGTTCCTGCTAGGGGATACCAAACTATACCAACAACATATATGTTTTAATAAGGTTGACAATGAATTGTATTTCAACAATAAGGGTTTTATATTATTAAGTGATGGGGGATTTCAAAACAAAACAATTTAAAATTACAATAAATTATCTAAATAATAGATGCCCAAAATCTGTAAGTAATACTGTAACACCCAGTGGAATAAATCATGCCGTACAACACACACACACACACACACACACACACACACATATATATATATATATATATATATTAAAAACGTGTGTGTATATATCTAAGTCATTAAGTCTGTAATCTAACAATAAAAAAGCATTTTTTTACACAACAAATCTTTAATTTTCAACATAATTTTCTTTCTCAAAGCACTTATTGCTTCCTTATAGATCTTACAGATCAAACATTACACAGTGAAAATTTCAAATCAAAATTTGGTTTCTAAATTAATCCATTCTTGTCTAATGTGAATGCATATACAACTCCCTTCCTGGTGTCATGTCTGTATATAGCCGTGTGGGTGGGGTTCAGTTTATTGCTCTTTCTATACACTTCTTTTCATTTGCCTATTCTGTCCATAAATAGCATATTAAATATCCATTGATTGAATAGACGCTTATCTGAAAAGGAAATTTTCTGCCTCTGTTTCGCATTCAATGTGTGAAATCCAGTTTGCATTTATTCTGAGACAAGTCTTCAAAAATGCACCTGTTGTTGTTGTTTCTTTTTGTCAGTGTTGTATTTTGTCTTTTCATTTTATTTTTTTTTTGGTGTCTGTTTTTCTTTCTATGTCCCACCCTGATGGTGTTTATGTCAGAAACCATTCCCCCTGGCACATGTCTATTGACTTATGCTTTGCTTAATTTACTGTTTGTCACACCTGTGAGTGGAAATCAAGCTTACCTGATTGAATTGTGTGCTTTATTGGCCATCAAAAAATGACAGGATATGCTTCACTGATGGGAGATTTCTTAAGGCCTCCACTTTATATGCACGTTCTTTAACTTTTTTCACTTTCTTTTTCATTTTTTATTTGTTCTTTCTTTCTTTTTTTCTTTCTTTATTTCTTTCTTTCTTTCTTATGTTCATTTTAATTTTTCTTTGCATTTGTTTTTCTTTTTTGACTTTTACTTTCTTTTTTGTAACTTTTTTCTTTTCTTTGTCTTTCCTTTTTCTTTTTTACTTTCCTTTTCTTAGGTTTTACTTTCTTTTTTTTTACTTTTCTTTTTCATTTTTGCATTGTTTTTTTCTTATTTTCTTTTGCTTTATTTTCTTTATACAGTATGGACTTTTTTTCATTCTTTGATTTTAATGCCGTATGCAATTTTATTTAATATTTTAAATATATTGTTTTCTGTTGTTTTTAGTTACTTTTGATTTACATGATGTTCATATAAGTATGTATATGTAAGTATATATATATATAGTCAACAACAAAATTATTTGTACACCCATTAATTTTGAATATTTTTATCTCCATTTCTCAGAATCTAATGCCTGTGTAATGTCAGGTTTTTTATATGTTAATAAGCACAAAAAAGGAATATAAAACTCAATTTTCAGAACAATAGGTTAAACTCAACAAATTTAACAGTCGAATTATGCAAAATAGAAAAAGACAAAATTATTTGTACAATATGAAAAACAGGAAAAAATTGAACAATTCTCACAATATTAATAGTCAATACCATGGCCTCTCATCTTTATAACTTGCTGCAATAGTTTTCTTAAGTTTTTGATGAGATTTGAACAAGGCTTTTCTGGGATTTACCTCCTTTCTTCAGTGGTTACACATTTTGTTTTTTCCTATTTTGCATAATTCGTCTGTCAAATATATGTGATTGAGCAGTGCTATATCAAATCTAATTTGTTACCTCTTCATCACTGAGGCCTGTTGGTATAGTTGGTATGATGTTTGCCTCATATCGTGGCTGTCCAAGTTTCAATTCTTGGTAGTGGATGTGCACTGCTGATGAGTCCCAGATACAGGATGAAATGGCCATCCAGTGATTATGCTGAGGTTTCTTCTAGACTCAATGAATTATTTAATTATGATACATATAAGTGTTAGATGTAGAATAGTATCCAAACAAAAGTGGAGATAATTAGACAAAGTGGAAAACTTTTGCAGACAATGTGTTGTATACAGGTTTATCTTTCATTCCAACATAATGACACACATCACGTGGAGATAAAACATGTTACTAAAAGTTTTCCACTTTGTCATACTATCTCCATATATGTAAGGTGTTATATTAAAATGTTATGAATTTAGAAAGATTGATAAGTCTGCTGATCTGTAAAGTTGCCTGGCATTAATATACAATCTCAGTATTTAATATCTCAATATACATTTCAAACATTTTTTTAAAATTACTCCACTAGGAAAAAGAATTTTGTTTTTATCAATTTTTTTGACTTTTATTTTGAGGAAGCCATTTTGTAACTGAGGTTTCCTCAGCACTTGAGCACACCTCAACAATTAAATGTTTAAATAAATATCTTTTATATATCTTACATATAAAAAGGCTATTGTTTTAGTGCAAAATAGTTTTTCCAATATTTTTCAATGATTTTTTTTCTTTTCATCATTTTCTTAGCATTTCTAAAGAAAACGTCTGTCTACTTGCAAGTTTTTGCTCTGTATTTTCAGATTTTCAATTGACTTTTTAATTCTATAATTTTTATCTTTTCTTTCGGTTCTTTTATTCTTTTATGACGATTTTATTTTAACATTTTTTTCCAGTTTGGAAATTTTTCTTTTTAAATAAAAGGATGTGCTGAAAAGTTTTCATCCTGATGTAAAAGGGATAAAAAAAAATCTGATGTTCAGTAACTTGTTCTTTTTTTTTTTTTTTTTTTTTTTGAGAAGAACGTTTTACCTCCATATCCTTAATACACACAATGTGTGTTTATTTATATATGCTTTCATCTTGACTATGCATACACATTCTTTCATATATATATATATATATTTATATATATATATATGAAATGTTCACTTTCTGATCAAAAGACCCTTTCTAAAACTTTGAGATTTATATTTTCAAAATTGCATAAGTCAAGAACTTTTCAGTACCTATTTGGATATATACAGGATGGATTTTATATATATATATATATATATATATGTATATATATGTATATGTTTTGTGTATATATATTTTTATATATATATATATATATATGTTTATTTGTATATATGTGCGTAAAATATATATATATATATATGTGTGTGTGTATATATATATATAGTTGTTTGAAGATTGCAAAGTGTGAAAAAATTGTAATTACGCTAACTTTGGTTTATTAAGTGTTGACATTGTGAAGTGTTTTTGTCTAAATAATCTGGGTATTGAGCACAGTAAGTAGGTGTTTACCTTTTGGTCTTTCTTTCTTATATATATATATATATATATATATATAAAATGATTTGGGTAGCAATTCTTCTTTTATACAAGTTTCATTGAAGATGACTGAAAAGTTACTGCGATTGATCTTTTTATTTTACTTTCCTTGTGTTCTGGACATAAAGTGTGTATAAATTGTCAAGTATAAAAACCTGATCCACATGTAAAAAAACAACTAACAATAGTGGAAACACTAATAATGAAAACAAAAACGCCAACACTCAATAACATCAACTATGAACATGGCCACAGTGTGCTGACCATGTTTAGAAAATTTAAAAATACATTCCCATCACTCTAGAAACATATATATGAAAAAAAAAAAAATAATCTATAAATTCAGTTAAAAATAAAAAAATATAAAACAATCCTTGTTAATGGCTAATACAAAAGTTGAAAGTGCTCAGATATCTAGAATATTTAGACAATTTTATTTTTACACACTTTATGTCCAAAAAAGAAAACACTTATACTTATATATCTACATATATATGAATGCTCATATTCAAAACAACACAGAAATAAACTGCAATGTAACAGGCAAAACATGATGCAAAAATAACCCTTGAAAATGGGGGCAATAAAAATTATGGAAAATTTTTGTACCTCTTACTTCTACAAAATAGAAAAATGTAAGGATGCTGGAAAAACTTGATAAAAGGTTGATTATATCTTCTTTGCTGGACATATTCAATGAAAGATACTTGAAAGAAAGTTTGTTGCCCAAATGTACATTACTAGATATACATGTCTGTATGTACATATATATATATATATATATATATATATATATATTTCTTTTTCTTACATTACACCTATCTGATCACAGTTCCATCAGAACACATTTAAACACACACTCAGATTTACCCGACACTATTAGGAACATACTAGTAGAAAACACAAATATATTAACTGCATCCACTTGCAAAAAAAGACTAAAAATAATGGAAGCCCTAATAATAAAAAAAAAAAAGCCAACTCTTAACAATATTAACTATGAACAAAGCCACAATGTGCTAACCGTATTCGGAAACTAAAACATCACTACCACACACTAAACATACACAGAACACACACACTCTACTAAGCTGAAAATCAAATCATCCTTGATAATGGCTAAAGGTATAGCCGAAAGCGCTCGGAAATACAGAACATTTGGACAGTTCTTACACACTCTTTGTCCAGAAAAGAAAGCTCTTGTCAGAACACAAGAAAAATTAAATAAAAAGCTCAACCGTAGTACCTTGTCTGTCGTTTTTAATGAAACATGCATAAAGGAAGGATTGCTGCCTAAATATACAAATATATATATATATATATATATATATATATATATATATATATATATATATATATATATATATATAGAAAATATATTTTAAATATATATTTATATATACTACTTCCTTGAGGCACACCTTTTTCCTGTTCTTATTCTTTCTTTCTTTCTTTTTAAAATTTTTTTTTTTTTTGTCTTGATAATTTGAACCATTGTTTGTAAATTTATACCATTTACATCTTCAGTCTGATGAGATTTATTGGTCGAAACAAATCATGATCTATTATTGTATTTTTGTGATGTGTTAAGCTTTTCCTTGATATATAAAATTCTCCACTAGCCACATAATTTTATCCTCACTGCTAAAAACAACTTTAAAAAATCCACAAAGCTAAAACAACAGATACCACCAAAAACACGTCTAACGAAAATGACACAAAATTCATATCCTGCCCTCCAAAACTTTCTACTCAACTCACAAACAAATTCGTCATTCCTAATATGAGGATCATCACCACCACCTCAAACACAATTAGATATTATAATTAGGAAGAAAAATAAACCCATCACCAATTCAAATGCCAAGATTTGTGAAATAAATTGTTTACAATGAAATGAAAAAATGTTTATGTGGAGGAGATATGTGATTTAAAAGCCCACATCTATGAACACAAAAGAGACTTGCATTTGGACAAATGTTATAAGTTTACTGTTTTGCCAACTGTACAAATCACTGGTAGTTTCCATTCTCCTATATAGATGTGAAACATGGACACTGTTATTTATGGAAATACAGAAAAAAGAATTTGTCCAAACGTTTAAGAATAAATGCATAAGAAAAAGGGGTGGCAATTTCTATTAGGAACAAAAAAAACAATGAATTTGTGCAGAAAACTGTTTGAAAGTTTTTTTTTCCAATAAAGCAGTTTGATGCCACTGTCAAATGGAAAAAAAACTAATTTGTTCTTTGGACACAGTTATCAAAGAAAATTTAAATATTATGGTAAATAATGCCATGTAGACTAGGTTACATGTTTCATTCGTGTACATTTGTGGCTAGTCTGTCTTCAATGTTCAACATGTTTAGTAGTGAATTAACTGAGAAGTGTTCTGTTTAACAAGGGCAGGATATTCATATCGTAAGCAGGCAGATAGGATTTTTAAATACAGCTGTGCAAATGGTAATGGGCACGAGGCTTCACGGCTGTATCAGATTGTATTTCTAGACTAAAGGCAACTGAGTTATCCAAGCTTTGCTGCTGTTTATTGTTGCATTGCTGAGACAGGATCCATGGCACCATAAACTATGGATCAAGGAAGCCCGAGATCCACTCATACACCTGACCACAATTAACACATTCTGCAGATTGTTGGAGACAATCCAGGTATCAGTACACATCAAGTCGCCCTAGTATGTTGTCTATCTCATAGTACCATATGGAGGGGCTCCCGTATCTGTATCATTTCATCCTCTGATCACTAAAAATGAGAGAACTTTTGCCAATGATTTGTTGTACAAACTGCTGATCCATTGTTTGACTTATTTATTGATAAGTCAACATTTGGAAGAGATGGAATAACAAATTTACACAACCAACATTTGTGGGCAAATCGGAATCCCCAGGTTAGAAACGCACATCAGTTTTCGATTAATGTGTGGGCTGGAATTGTAAGTGACCGTCTGGTAGCTCCATATTTTCTTACTGCAAAAAAATTGCAGGAAATGTATTTATTTCAGGATATATCATGCCAGGCCTGAAAGTGTGTTCAAAATAAAGTATTTTGAACACACTTCCAGGCCTGGCAGAGGATATACCCTATAATAAAAGAATTATGTGTATTTGAATGCATGATATATATATATATATATATTTATATATAAATTGATCACAATGCACTGGCTGACATCTGCTATGAAAGATGGCTAGGTAGGGGAGGGCTGGTTCCAAGGCCTGCACATTCCCCTGACTTCAATCTTGTGGATTTTTATCTGTGGAGCCACCTTAAACAATTGGTTTATGCAGCAGACATTAATGATGCAGAGATACTTCATAATGTGTCATGGGGGTCTGCAAAACCATTTGACACCATATGGGAGAATTTGAAAGAGTCCAACAATCAATGATTTGACGGGTGCATACATGTGTAGAAGCAAGTGGAGGACATTTTGAACATTTTTTTTATGTGTTGCTGTGTTGAGGTACAGTAATGGCCTTTTGGACATATGATTATATAGATATTTTTTATCTTGCTTTGGTCTGAGCAACTTTCCCCTAAATTTTTGAAAGTATTTTTGATATAAAAAAATATATATATATATATATATATATATATATATATATATATATATATGCACATGTATAGAAATATATAATCCTTCAAACAGGGTGGGTTAAATAATTTAGACATATGTCAATTAGTTTTCATTGTGATCCTTTCAAGCTCATGGCTTAACCAAAAAACCACTTAAAAAATTGAGTAAAATAAATACCAAAATTTTCTTTCAAATAGTTTATATTTTCCCAAGTACTTTCAATCTCATCTGAGACCAACTTCAATTTTATTAAGTTCTCTGTGAGTATGCATACGTGTTTCTGTGAATTCAAATTATTGCAACTCTTTGTTTTTTTACTGCTTATACAGAAATATATCTATCTATCTATCCATCTATCTTAATTATATCTCTATATATATATATATATATATATATATATATACACACACACACATACACATATATACATATATATATAATTGTATATTTTGTGAGCTTCTTTTATACATATTTTATTAGAGACGGCTGACACAGTACTGAGCAGTATCTTGTCAGTTGTCATTAATAGATTGTCTACATAAAATGTTTACACACATATCTTAAGATATATATTTTAATAAAGAAAAATATCTTTAATGATTTTTTTTGTTTTCTGCTGACTTTAAAAATCAAATTTAATGTAAGGATTTTATTTTGCAAAAAGTATTTATACTTAAGTAAAATGTTGTTTTTTTTTAAATTAAAGTTTTCCTTTTGTCTTTATTCAATATTCTTTTTTTATTTAGATTTTTTTTATATCTGAATATTTACACACATGCATGAATTTTTCATATATATATGTATATATATATATATATATATATATATATATATATATATATATATATATATATATATTTTTTTATTTAAAAAATTTTTAGGCATTCTGTATTCTGGTCCTCAATTATTTTATTCTAATAATTTTTATTTATTTTTTTTTTGAATTTTGGAATCTTTTTTTTTTATTTTCTTTTTTTTTAATATTTTCAATTTTTTTTTTTCTATTTTTCCATTTTTTTTTTTTTTTTTTTTTAGTTTTCATTCATTTTATTTTTTAATCATATATATTGTTTTTGTTCACTATCCACTTGATCTTTTGCCCTCCCTACTTCAGTGTTGTTCATTTTCATTCATTGCTTCAGAATCGTTCTTGAATTTTTTTTAATCATTTATTCCTTACATCATTTCCACTTCACCAACTTCTTGTTTATTCACCCCCATATGAACATTCAGTTGTTATAATGACATTCATTAATTTTTTTTTTTTTTTTTTACTTTGGAAATCAAAGTCATGGCTGAAACGAAAAAGGTTTCGGGCAAGTTTTTTTTTTTTTTTCAAACTTTTCTTTGAAATGTCTTTTACTAGAATGAAAACTATAAATTGGACCAATTAAAAATAAAGTTCTATGACACAACTGGTAAATTACAGCTTCTAACAAATGTACCTCATAGCATGTATTTTAATCCAACTTGGCAAATGCCTTTGGTCTGCTGATTCTGTTGGGAGAACTGTCCAGTCCAGGAAGACCTATTGCTACCTATTCATAGGTGTAAAATTACATAATTTAATGTATATCAAGATAAACAGAATTTTTGCTAACAATTTGCTCAATATTTGAGTAGAGCAATAATTATTGAATCAGAAATAATATAGTTTCATATTTATCAGAATCACATTTGAGCTTTGTAATTTATCCCTTGTCAGTTGTCAAAAGTTCTGATGAGTGAGAAATAATGAAACTCAAATTTGACTATGATAAATATGAAACTTATATATATATATATATATATAGTTTTAAGGTTTGTTATATTTATGGATGAAAATCTACTCCTGAACATTATAATTTAGAAATATTTATATATAAATATAGAAGTGGGTCTGTCACCACTGGGTGTTGTCTTCAATGTCCACTTTTAAACATTTTAATTCTCCAAATATTTTTTTGAAAATGATCTCTTTAGTTCTAAGTTGAAATGATGATCCCTTTTGCTGTTGTGACCTCCTGATCCAGTTTTCCTCTTTACTGTTCCCTTTTTTTTTTAAACCTATTCACCATTCTCTTGATGGTTCTTGAATGGACTTTGAAGATGGAAGCCAGAGTATGAATGTTGGTACCATTACTGAAGGCCTGGATGATATTTTTCCTCTCACCATTACTCAGTTGGGAAGAGAGTTGGTTTGACACAAAACCATTTTAACATGTTCTCTTTTTTAGCTGAACAACTCAAAGTGGTTTTCAGTGATTTTTATGACAAATGGTGTCATCATTGGTAAATGAATTATCAGGAAAAAAGAAGCTCAATTAGTTTAGTGGCTTTTTAGATATTAGACATTTTGTGGGAGGGATAATTATGCTGTAACATGATTTGGACAATTTTACTGTTACACCCGATATAACTACAAATGCTCTGTCTTCATTATTAAGTATTCTTCCCTTATAAATATAGCAAATTTGAAACAGTCTATTTATATATATATGTTGTGGTCCGATTCCTTGTACCACGGTGATAGGCCAAGGTAGAACCAATAAAGAAGAACTCGAACACAGGTATGGAATAACACAGATATATTACAAACAGGAATATATACAGAAAAGTAGAAGTGTTAGTATGAACAATCAGGTTTAGTAGAGAGAACAATGTAGTCTCGACCAGTATCACTATTCCAATGTCTTGCAGTAATTGTCTGAATGCGACTCTGTTTCAGACTGCCTCTGACTCGACTCTTGACTTGACTTGAACTACTGACTGATGTCACATGACAACTGGCTGAGGTGCAGTTTTATTAAAGTATGGAATAGTCCATTATTATTATTATGGGTAAAATCCCATAACGATGATATATATATATATATATATATATATTTATATATTTATAATTACCTGTTCACTTGATCTTGCTTCAAAAATTTTTTTGAAGGATGCAGCCCATAAACATCAAGAGGTTTGATTTTAACACCAGACACAGTTGTTCTGCAATTGACCAAAACATGTTCTTGTAGATCACTGAATGGAAAATCCAGAGATTGTCTCAGTGGTCCTTTTTTTTGGGGTAGAGATCACCTCTTGGTAGACCCTTTGGACCTGGACACAAAGCCAAGAATCTAATTTGTTTCAAAGATACTTACCTTGACATAAAAAAAAAACTCAGCTCTTTTCACCTGGGGAAAAAAGGTAATGTAACATATCTGGTTGGGGAAAGTTTTTGATTGTTGCAATTATTTTGAGATAAAAACAGTTGTTCATTTGAAGTTGAAAAGGTCTCTTCATGAAGGTGATGTAGGCTCGAACCCAGAAGATATCCAGTCTGAGCTTGTATGTAACATTTGTGGGAAGTTTGTTCTATCTTGTGCCAGATTTGTTTGTCATTTAAGATCACATGCTGACAATGTGGATGTCCTTCCTGAGAGACCTGCAAGTTACTTTTGTTAGTGTTGTGATAAAATTTGCAAGTCTGATGCAGAGGTGAAGTGTCACATGAGAGTGCATGAGGAGAAAGTTACTTTCAGGACTTTTCAAGAGGTATGCAGGGGTGAGGCTGATTTACAAAGTCACCTGATGACCCATTTAATCAACACACATCAATTTTGGCCTTTTCTGGAAAGAATCCTCCTCCTCCAATTATATATATATGCACACCAATTGTTAATTGGTAGGGATAATTCCAAGGAGGACATTAATCCAAAGAGAACTCAATGTGAGTAACATAGGAAGTAAAAACAACCCTTAAAATATTCATGAAATAAATTATAACCAATTTTTAATATGAAATAAATTATAACCAAAATTGGTTTTTTTCAGTTCAAGGAAAGAAAATTTCATATATTTTGGTTTTAGAGTTCTCAGCATGACCAAGGATTATAGCCATATAACATTGAAAAAATTGGTTCCTGTATGATCACTGAAGTTAAGCAATGTCGAGCTTTGGTCAGTAATAAATATTTGACCACTTTTGGGAATTTACTAGGTACTTAATCTTGAGATGTGTTAGTTCAAAATTGTTAATTTGAAATGTTGGATTCCAATTAAACAGTTGGGTGATGATTATACAATTATCGACTCCAGCAATATTGAGTTTTGAATTAGTGATTGTATCAATAAATCATTTGATATTCCACAAAAAATATTCCTGAATTTGAAGATATTTTTTTCTTTAAATAACCTGCAAACATTGACAGTTTATAATAAAATGAATGAATCATTCATTTTAAACTTTAAATTTTTTATCATTTTCATTATGCCTTGTTTTGTGAATGATGTCTGATGTAAATTGATTTCTTTGTCCTAATAAAACTTATTGCAGATATGATTAAAATAAGTTGGTTTGTTCTTCATTTCAATGTTTCAATGTTGCTTAATAATGTGGAATGTAAAATAAAAAAGAGGGACAATCAGGTTATATATATATATATATATATATATATAAACACTTAAAATTTAATAAAATTAAGAATAATGAAAAGAGGGACAGTCAGGTTATTATATATATATATATTCACAGATGAAAATATGACCCCAAAAAATAATTTTTGGTGGTAGGGAGGTTCCAAATCAAAAAGTGAATCATTCAAGCTACCATTTATATATATATATATATATATATATAATTTTATATAGAATCCAAATATAATCTCTAATTTATTCAAATGGTTTTAAAAAACAGGTCATCTCCTACTGCTGTTAAGCATTACATGAATCAAGTGAATTGAATTGATTTACAAGTCACTGGATATTTTGTATAGAGAAAATAGTTAAAATTCCCTTTTTCCCTGATCAGATGATTTTGGCCTTGAGGTAAAAGCTTTTTTGACTGATTTTACATCTGAATAATAAGCTGGGTTTCAATCCCAGCTTGAAGACAATTGGATGTCTAGCCACACTGAATTCTTCTGTGATAACTAGTGAAATAGTCTGCTTTGAATCATCATCTATGATATATATATATATATATATATATATATATTAATATATTATCAGTGAACAATTTAAATAACTGTCTTATTAAAATCGATGCTAATGGATGATTCTGAAATATCAAATTTCAAAAGAGAATTTTTTTTTTTATTTATTCACTTATTTTCAACAAACAATCCTTCCAATGAATAACTTCTAAGTTGAATTTTTATAGATGACAACTATTTTAAAAAAAAAAATGTTTTTAAAAAATAAAACTTAATTAAAATGGACCTAGCCAAATAATGAGGTTGAAATGCATATTAACCAGGTGTCTTTAATTAGAAGGCTCTTAAAAATATGGTGTAATTTAATTAATTTCTTTTTTTGCCTTTTTTCTATTTTTTAATTTTAAGATCAAATTTAGGTTATACTTTGCAGCTTCTTGCTTTGATTGTGAATTGATTGTTGCATAATATTTTATTAGGATATAAATAATAGGTTTAATCTGTCAAATAAGTTCATTAGAATTCCTTTGCATTTCATAAAAAATCACTATTCATCATCCAGGCAGTAATATTCAGTACAGTTCTATAGTAAAACTTTCTAATATTCAGTGCAGTTCTAAAACTTTCAGAAGTGTGTCTGTTTGATCACCTAGTCTTATCTTATTCACTGACCATTGATCATCTCTTTTTTGTGATATTTAGTGCATTTCTGTAGCAGTTCTTATTTTGAAGATTAGCACTAGACACTTGCGATAACCTGACTTACATTCATGTATTTATTTAAACATTTTGAGGAGTCTGAAATATATAGAGGATTGACTTTTGTCACTAAATTTGGTGAAGTCCCCATCATTATCAAGGAGTGTATTTTGAAGATGATTGTGAAAATTAGGTGTTAGTATTTTTTTTCCCTGGGTTTGTTTATTTTGTTTTATGGCATGTCAACCTCAATGGGTTATTTTATGTGAAGACAAAACTTTTAGGTTAGGTTCATATGAATAGAACATGTAGGAGATCAGGTCTCATTAATGAATTTTTGTAAAGATGGTTTTTGCCAAGAGCAAAATTTATTGCTGGTAATATATTTTTTTCCAAAAAATTTATTGCTGGTATTTTTACTATAAAAATTTATTTTTATACTTTCATAGTATTTTGACCCAAGTTTGGGGGTTAACTATTTGCCCAAACAGGTGCTACTCATAGAGGATTAAAAAGCTTAAATATTAAGGTTAAAATAACTACTAATATTAAACAAGTTGATTTTCTTGATGTCATGTTAGATCTTTTTAATGATGTATTCCAACCTTACATGAAAAATAATGCTAACCCAATACATATTCACCCCATTTCTAACCATGCTCCATTTGTAATCAAACATATACCTTCATCTATAGAATGTAGGATTAGCAACAACTCATCTGATAAATGTGTGTTTGATAAATATAGCAGTGTTTATAATACTGCTTTAAAAAATAATGGTTACAAGTACACTGAAATCACATATAGAAAGTATGATAATACTGATCTAAGGAAAAGAAATAGGAATAAGAAAATCATTTGGTACACACCCTTATTTAACCAATTGGTCAGTACTAAGTTAGGCCAGAAGTTCCTCCCTTTAATTGATAAACATTTCCCTAAAAGTAAGCCTCTTAGTAAAATATTTAACAGAAACAAACTAAAACTAAGTTATAGCTGCACCGATAATCTTGAGAAGATTATAAAGAAATACAATAATAAAATTGTAAACCAATTTAAAAATTGCACATTCCAAGATAAATACTGTTGATGATATTAACCAATGTAATTGAAAAAATTCTAATGAATGCTGATTACAAAACAAATGTTTAACCAACTCTCTTGTTTATCTAAGTACTATTTATACAATAGAGAATCCAACTGCTGAAAAATTTTATATTGGTAGTACTAAGAATTTTTTTAAGACTAGGTAGTACCAACATATCTTATCCTTCACCAATAATAATATTTACAAAAATAGAACATCTTTTACTAAATATTTTTGGAATTTAAAAGAAGCTAAAAAAACTCTTAAGGTAAAATGGAAAATTTTAAAAAAGCTAGAACATGTAGATCTTTAGATGAACCCTGTTTTCTATGCCTACATGAAAAATTAGAAATTATCAGATTTTCTGATAAAAATTCCATATGAAACCAAAGAAGTGAAATGACTGTAAATTTTAGGCATAGCCTAACTTTTACCTAACAATATGTTTAATCTTTGAATTTGATAATACCTTTTCTTTTAGTAATAATCAGTAGCTGAACTGCAGTGCACTTTATATGGCTTGCTATTCTATTTATAAAATTCATTTTGATTTAATCTAGCTCTGTATTGATGTTTAGTTAGTATTATTAACATATTATATGGATGTACCAGTACTTAGTATTATTAACATCTGACAGTGATTAGTTAATATTATTAACATCTTATATGGATGCTCTTTACTTTTTTTCAAATAGTTAAATTATTTACCAGTTTCTTAAAGGGGACTTTTACTTATCAATTACAAAACTTTATGTATGAAGCTGACTAAGCATATAACTAGTTAGCATTTTGTTAAATTAGCTTCTACCTCTTTCACTTTTACTTCTTAAGAAAGTTGAACACCAGACTTCTATAAATCTTATGAAAATGTGACCATTTGTATCTCTACATAATAAAAATGTCTAGGATTTATATGCTGACAACTTTGTGTCATGACCTATATTAAAAAAATATTGAGTTTGAATTTAGTGTAGGTTACATTCAATTAGTTAATCACGGTAAAGCCCACAAGCTTATTTTTAATTTTTTTTTTCTCCAAAAAAAGAGGAAGTATTCTGCTTTTAAAATTAAATCAATCGTTCACTCACCAGTAGTTTTAAATTAAATGTTACCAACCCTGGAATTATACTCTGCCTGTTCTCATTTTACCTGGAGATATATGCACCACCGAGGAAGCCATCTTGGAGCGAAAGTTGCCAGAATGAAAAAAAAAGTAAATCAAGCATAAGTTTAACATGTTTTATCCTTTAAAACCTAATTAGACTAAGGTAACGTTTTTGTTGATGTGATGAAGGAGAGTGAACACAGAAATTTTAAGTTAAATTTTTTTTTTAAATATGTGTTTTGGGTATATAGTCTTGCCAAATGCATTTAAATGTTTTAAAGGAGAAAACATGTCACATGAAATTTTTTCCCACTTTGCTATAGATTTTCTTAAAATTGTTCTTGTTAAAACAAGTGGTGCATATACAATATACATACATAAAAGTATTTGAGTATATGTATCTATGTACATGTCTAATTACATATATACTATATAAAATATATATATAGATTTATATTAGTAACATAATATTTTCATAAATATTGCAAAATTCTAAAATTAAATGATGATACTATTGAATATATGCAGTCCCAAGTTCTTAAGGAAAGTTAAGTTAATGGCCTTTTCAGCTTTCTTCATGTGAATAGGAGTTGACTTTTTGAATTATATGAATTATAGATAAAGTTCTTTAGTGTTGTAAAAAATATTTTTCATTAAAGTTTTCCAGATTTCAAGAAAAATTCCATTTATTTAAAAAAAAAACAGACATAAAAACATATTACAGCAGATAAAATCATGTATAGTCTTCATATGTTCACCAAAAACATTCAAGTTTCCATAATTATTATGCCAAAGAAATTCACTTAAGTTGATGTTTATAAAGCAAAATTGTTGAGCATTCAGATCATGTTTTGACAGAAATTGCAGGCATGGCCAAAGAAAAAGGTTGGCAACCACTGTTTTAATGTAACTGTGAATAAATTGACCGTACCCAATTTTGGACTGAAAAACTTGACTTACACACAGTTATTTGTGATATTACCACAAAAAACTGATCAAGGCATGGTTTTATCAGCATTTATAAATACACAGACATATTTTCATATATAAGGACCAGTAAATGTTTATACAGACATACACTACAAAACAGATGTTGATACAATGGCCCAACTCAATCCTTTTAGGCAACAGATGGAATCTAAGCTATAATAATAATAATAATAATAATAATGATAATAATAATAACAACAATAACAACAAAAATTTAGCCTGCCTGTTTGTCTGGAAATGTTTGTTTAATACTTATATGTCTCTTGAAGAAAAGCGAACAAAGAGAGTTACGTTTGCTTTTCACATCTGAAAGCCGTTTTTGTTTTTCAGAGTTGTGTAAGCAGTTCAAAAAGTCTCCACTCAGTGTCCCTACTGACTCTGTGATCCCCAAACATGTTTCTCAAAGATAGATTGATCTATTTTAAACAAAGTAAATAAGTAAATAAAAACAACATTCGATGCACGGATCCTTTTATTCAGTGCAAGACATTTATACACAGATAAGTACGCATTTAGATGTAAGAGTAAATATATACAAACGGATTAATGTTAATGTTTGTTCTCTAACTTGGTGGAGATTTATTTATGGCTAAAAAATAGAACACTTTAGTGCTTAATTCTCTTCAAAGCAAGCCACAGACTCAGTGCAAACCTTGGAAAAATTTGGCAAAATCCCCTCCCATACAAATGACAAATTCTGCCTTTTGTTTATCATGAAAGCAAATTGAAGGTGTTTATTGTAACACTGATGAGATCTCATATAAATTTCAACAAAGATCAACTTAGTCTGGTAAAAGGACAACTGGCAGAGGATTGTGTTGTGATGATATCCCAAGTGGAAAGGACATGGTTTTGAAATCATTTTTTTTTTTCACCATGGCTTTGCATACTAACAACTGGTACCAAAGATAGACGTGAAACTGTTTTGTTTTAATGCACTTCTTGATGGACATCTTAAACTAAAATAAATTTATTGTGTTATATAATCATTTAATCATTTCACCCCAAGCAAGGCAATAAAGCCACTAAGAATCAAGGGGTTATTCAGTGTGAAACAGTATAAGAAAAAGAAAAACATTATTAATGAGGGAGAACAATAAGAGAATGGGAATTAAGAATACAAATGGTAATGATTGACATTGCATTTAAATGTGACTGGAAAGTGATAGGCCAGAAGAGAGTTCTATAAGCGAGAAGTGTAAGAGAAGAAACTGTTAGCATAGAACTTACAGTTATATCTAACCATTTTAACTAGCTGCCAATCTGTATGTATAGCTGGCCACTTGTATTCGAGGATATCTGTCTATTTAGCTAGCTAGCAGACACTTTCTCAGGTGCATTTGTGTTTATTCAACACCCACAGACCCACCTGTGGTTTATACTGCTATTATGCTGAGCAAACCTTAGTTACAGTTTCTGGGAAAGAGTTTGTTATCTAGCATGATCAACAATTTGAACAAGGCCAGCATGCTCAAACCCTTGGACATGATGACTTGTGACTTCATGCTAGCACAGCCGGGTTCCGTCTACCCAATTTCACTCACAAGGCATGGGTCAACCCGTGGTATGGTTTTCAGACACTTTGCAAAGGTGCCGCATGCTAGGATTTCCCCTCCAGACCAATAACATCAGGAAGTCACCTTCCTGACAAATCGACCATGGTGGGTTTTGAACCCAGGCCTCATGATCAGAATGCGAATGTTCTAACCACTCAGCCACCTGCCCATCTAGTACTGCAGTTAAACTCCTAGCATCTAGATAGCAAAGAGGAAAATTAATCAGAACAATTACCATGAAAATATTTATAGAAAAGACACAGGGAAGCAACATTATGGCAGTGGGAAAGTAACTGATGCTAAGATGACAGGTCAGGACCAATAACATTGCAGATTGTATTTTATCAATAATCTCTAAATATAGAGCAGAAGCACCAAACCAGATGTGGTAACAGTATTCAATGCATGGCTAAAAGGCAGACATATATATAAGTATGAGGATTATCCTAACATATGGTATATTTGGAAAGTGCTTGAAAACTATACCATGAGTTCATTTGAAATTGGACACAAAACATTTCACAAGCCATTGATAGTTATCCTAACACAAATACATCAAGGCTGAAGGTTTGAACTTACCAGCCTTGTTTAACAACTGATTACAGCTGCTTCTACAATGTCATGAACTTTCACTGATATCTGCTTAGCATACTTGGCAGTACAAACCACAGGGTGGCTTTGTGGGTATGGAAGAAACACAAATGTGCCTGAGTGAACATCTGCATCAAGAAATAGCCAGTAGATGGGTGTACTCGGAAATGAGTAGCCAATTATTATATTGTTTGTAATTTGCTGTAATTATTGAAAGAGAGTCCTTAGTATGAGAGATAGGGTATTTACACCTTTTTTCCATTTGTCCCTAGTGATCAATATATTGAGCCCATGCAAGGAACACATAATTTGCTTGAAACTGACAGTGGTGATTTCAATGTACACCCTCATTCTTTCTCTCTCATTATATATATATATATATATATATATATATATATATATATATATATATATAGAGAGAGAGAGAGAGAGAGATATATATAGAGAGATATTGATAATGTTAGTGGTAAATATACACATACATATGCAAAATATATAAATATATATACATACATGCAAACACATACATATATATTTTTTGAATAAAAAAATTCCAAGAGGATAGAATAGTATTTAAGCCTTTTTATTATATATGTATATATATAGGGTGACCCCAAAAAAATGGGAACTTTTTAACAATCCAATAAAACCGACAGTGATGAAAGAAAAATATTTTATTCATAGTAATTGAAACCTTAATACATGCCATTTAAGAAACAATGATGGAATTTTCAGTTTTTTAAAAATTACGTCCTGTAGATGGCGTCCTCCTGTACGAATTCATTCTTGAAATCTGCTGTTGAGATTCCTCATTGACTGCTGCAACATCTCAGCGGGGATACTGTGAATTTCATGTTGAATTCTAAATGGCAAAATGTTTACTTGCTCAAGGTCACTGTCCCGCAGTGTTGCCACTTGCGCATGTCTGGAAGTACGCACTTCAAAAATTCCCATTTTTTTGGGTCACCCTGTATATATATTATTATTATTATATGAATAAATATAAATATTATTAGCTCTACTTGATATTGGGCACTCTTTTAAGAATAGTGTTTTTGGTTATTGGAATTTTATTCCATGTGTACCAACGCTGTACTTGTGTGTGTGTATATATATATATATATATATATATATATGAGGTATAATGTCTGCTTCATCTGTGGCATTTATTTGCACCAACTAAGTGTATCAATAGTTCCGAAAAGTGTGGATGGTTCTGCACAAGCCTTTACCACTTTAATCAAATCACTTGTGTGGGTTTTCTGGCGGTTTACCTTGATTTGTTCTTTAACTTGTCAGCAGTCAATATACCACATAACACCCTTGAGTTCTTAGGCTTGGAGCAGGTAGAATGGAGATCAACGTATTTTAGTGGAATCAGCAATTTTCAATCTGCTTGTCTGTATCATCTTCAAGAAGCGAGAGCAAGATCTAAAAGGTCAGCTGATCTAACAGTGATCTCATCTCACAATCCTCACACTTGCTCCATATATGGCCTCCTTTGTAAATCACTAGTGGGTCTTAAATTCCACTTTAGATTATCGCACAAACTTTCATAACTGAATCAATAAGCTGTCAGATCCTCATACGTCGAAACCGAAGGGAGAGTCCATTATTATATATATATATATATATATATATATATATATATATATATATATACATATTTAAAAAGATAGCTTACTTTATTAGAAAAGATCAAAGTTTAAATTTGCAAAAATCTATGATGTGGCATAAACCTTAATGTACCTTGGAATTTTTAACAAAATTTAATTAAATTTAATATTTGGTAGTAAATTTTTTCCTATCTCCATTTTATATCTAGGACAGAATTTGTTAAGAAGATAGATGTTTTTCATATGCCCACTGATAAAATCCATTTTAACTTTATCCATTAAAATATCTATACATCTCTTTCTTTCTCTCTCTCTCTCTCTTTTCTATATATATATATATATATATATATATATATTAGGTTGACTAGAAAGTTCTGACTCACTTATGAAGTGGAAAGAAAACAATTTTAGAAAAGAAATTTTATGGTGCAGCATCAACATATATTCTTCAAAAAAAAAAGTCCATCATTTTCAACAATCTTCTGTCAGTGATCAACTAGTATCTAAATGTCCCAGATACCAGTCTGCTGGATTTCAATAAAAAACTGTAAACAAGCTTCATTCACTTCATCAAAAGAGTTGAATTGCTGGTCACGGAGAAAGTGTACCATTGAGTGGAACAGGCCATAACCTCTCAGAGTAGCATCGGGATGGAATGGTGGATGCTGAAAAACCTCAACACCATCCATCTGTTTGAATTTCTTAGTCAAAATTATCTCAGTATCCATTTACTTGAAGATAAGCAACATTATAATATTAGAAAGTCCTGACTCACTTAGGAATTGAAAAGAAAACAACAAAATTTTATGGAGCAACATGAACATTTATTCTTTAAAATAAAGTCCATCATAATTGACAGTCTTCTACCAACTAAGCTAATGTTGCTGTAGCTCCATAAAATGTTTTTGTTTTCTTTCTGCTTCCTAAGTGACTTTCAGGCTATCTTAGTGTATATATATATATATATATATATATATATATATAATGTGTGTGTGTGTGTATGTAAAAATTTCAGATAGTGTATATCTGTAAAAGGAGAATATAAATGAAGACAAAAGGAAAACTTATCTTAGTCAAAATGTTTCATTCTTGATGGACTTTATCAAAGCAAATGATCTTTTCACCTTGATAAAGTCCCTCAGAGGATGAAAACATGTTGGCTAAGATAAGTTTTTTTTGTCTTTATTCCTCACATATATATTTCCTATATATATATATATATATATATATATATATATATATATATATATATATATATATATAAAGAAAATGCATATGAAAAGGGAGAAACAATTTTTTATACTTGTTGGTATAAGTGATATATAATATAAATTATGGGAGAAATATAAAGGAGGAAGCACATTACATAGAACTTTTTCCATTTTTTGGACTATTGTCCTCATCTTTGTTGCCATATTTATCACAACGTTTCGGCCAATGTATGCTCTAGCCTTCTTCAGGTGGTTGGAATGTCAAACCGAACACTTTATTTCGCTCACTGGGGTAGACTGTTCTAGTTCCACCTGTCAGTTATCAGTTACCTCCTGTTAATTCACCTCTCCAAGTTTTCCACTGCCTTAAACAGGTATTGAACTCACAACTCTTTGGATCCTGTCACTGGATCTAACCAACGCCTTTATCCACTGTGAGATGTGTCATTTAGTTTTCCATTATCTGTTATACTGACAGATACAAAAAATACCTTTTCATATTTTGGCAATTTTTCTAATGAGCTCTTTGCAACTTCATGAATTTAAGCATACTACTAGATTGTCAGTTAGGTCTCACCATTTTACTATTGAGCTAGCTAGATGTAAACATAAGTTATTTTCTTTTAGTTTCTTTTCTTACATTTCTCACTAGTGGAACTCTCTTTTAGTTTCTTGCTTTCCAATTGCCTACAATCTTCCAAAATTTAAATGTGACATCAATTTGCAATCCTTTATCTTTTTTTTTTTTTTTTTTTTAAAATCATTTCACCCCAACCAAGGTGGGAATGCCACTAGTATGCAGGAGGTTACAAGTGAGAGAAAATATTGGGCAGGGAGGATTGAGAAAAGGACAAAAGTTGAATGGGATCCAAGAAAATAGAAGAACGGTGATTGATATTGCATTTAAATTTTTGAAGATTTTAGTTATTAGGGAAGCAAGTAAACAGAAGGTATTTCCATAGGCATAATTCCATAGTACGAGAATCTTCCTGAAACTTATTTTTTTATTATCCTTTCTCCTTACTAAAGTCTTCCATGTCTCTTTCAACTCCCAGTAAAGCCTTGCTTCTGAGTACAAAAATTTAAATATCTGGGAAATGTTTTAACAGAGAATAGAAAGTGCAATGCTGGAATTCAAAGGTGCATTGGAATAGCAAAAGATGCCTTCTAAAACTAAGCAAAGTACTATGAAACTGAAAAATTTTGCTAGAAACAAAGAAAAGAGTGCAGGAACTCTTATTTCATATTGGTCCCCCTATATGGTAGCAGATGCTGGACAGTCTCCTTCAGATGAAGTAAAAACAGAAGAGGCAACAGAAATGTGGTTCTACAGAAGAATGCTGAGAATACTATTGATGGAGAATGCAGGCAACAAGGATTTTTAAAGAAAGTGGAAACAAAAATACCCTTATACTAAGAAAGAGAGAGTTGAAATTTGAGGAAGGTAGGCTTGGAGGCTTTAATACTCGCAGAACATGTTTAAAGCAAGAGGGGAAAAACAAACCTTGCGAAGAGCTACAAATGATAGGTGGTTGTGGAGAGCCATGGTTGGTCACTTTGGCATATAGAAGAAGAAGACTTTTGCAACAATTAAAAGAACAAAACCATAATTATCAGTTTTAAATTTAAAACTGATTTCTTTGTGGAACTGTAAGGAAGTATTTTGAAATAAGCAAACAGATCTTGTATAAAAAAGAGCCTTTCACTTACTTCGTAATGATACTTTAATAATCAAACTGTAACCAACCATGGAAAACCAAAATGAAAAGTTTGGAAAAAAAGTAAATCAAATATTAAAAAAGGAAATACTGTGGAGTTTGTAACCTGAAACCCTGAGGGATTTTTTTTTTTTTTTTTTGGGGGGGGGGGTACTTTTATAAGCTTATTTACTTAGATTCTTTGCTCACACCAAAAATCAGGGGCAGGCAGATTAGAGCTTGTATGGATGCAGGTACGCAAAGACCTCACAGAGGTTGGAAAAAAAAATATGACTGAGAGGAAGAAAATACATCTTGAAAACATTTTCCCTGTTTGAAATGATATTACATAATGACTTTTTCATCAAGCCCTCCCATGACTAATCCTTCTACAAATGCATACCCCCATCAAATAACAAGTAATAAAAAAAATGGCTGATAAGTTTCCCGTTTTCTTTCATACTTTATATTTTCTTAACAGAACTTAATATTTTGTGAAAGGCAAATCGGAGGATTTGGGGGGAGGTAAGAAGATTGTGTAGCACCTATTTTCTGAATGGAAAGAGCTTACCAGTCTAGAAAATCAGCATTTGAAATCTTGGAACTTACTGAGTTTTAGTGCTCCATCACTGACACCATTAGAAAATATGTAATTCTGAGAGGGTGCTGAAAGATTCTTGGCATGACCCACTTCCCAAAATCAGGGTGTGTATGTTTGTTTGTTGAAATACTGATTTTTGTAAATAGAACTTTTCAGAACCCACTCATATTTCATCCTTGAGACAGGCCACATTTTTCTCCATGTCATATGCATATATACGCACACACACATATATAGTAAAGTAATAAATCCATTGGCATGTAATCCAAGTGGATCCTAGTAATATAAAATATTAAAACTGATCCACAAAAAGAACCCAATGTATTTATTATTACTGAGCAAATAATTAGTACACAATAAAATCCCAAATTACCTCATTTGGAGAATAGGTTTATTTCAACTGATGAAAAATTCATCAGTCTTATTCAACCCCAGAACATAAACTGTGTTTGTGTTGGAATTAGAAATTTAACTGTTACAGCTACAAGAAAAAAAAATTTGAAATAAACATATTCCCCATATGAGGTAATTTTGGTTATTCTGTACTATATATATATATATGCACACACGTTTATAATAGTATTGATTATTTTATTACATTGGATGATGTGGCCTGATAATTGTGTCTAGCATGAAACAGACTGTCGCCTTTAAGTGTTGACTTCTATGTTCACTTTTATATTTGCATATATATATATATATATAACTAACATGACAGATATTAGCATTAGTATATATATATATATATATATATATATATATTTATAAATTAATTGATTTAAAATATGTTTTTTTCCGCTACACAGTTCTAACCATGTTTCAAAAATGGAAGCTAAAAGCCCCAAATTTAATTTTGTAATTAAATTAAAGACATTAGTTCCATTTCATTTAAAATTGTAGTACATTAAAATGAATTCTAACCTAAACTTCTTTTAAACTGTAATTAAATAAATAAATAAAGTTTACTAAATCAGGGAAGTAAAATTTTACTTTAGTAATATTTAAATATAAAATTTTAAAAATCGTAATATACTTGATGTGACAATAATTCTACAAACTGTAAAGGCTTCTAACTGCATTTAAATTGTTCTTAGCGTATTGAGCACTTTACTTAGTTATTTTACTTACTCGTATCGAGTTTTTTTCTTTGGACTCTGAACTTGAATGCTAGACGATTGTCTTCAGCTGACGTATATGTTCTCTGTTCTTTCTTTTTTTCTACCTTTTTTTCCCTTAGATATTGGTCTGTTCATTTACATATCAAAGTACCCAAGGTTTTCCGGACGAGTATAATTTCATATATTCATAAGATTATTACTATTATATATATATATATATATATATATATATATATAGGTGCATGGCCGAGTGGTTAGAATGTTTGCTTTCTGACTATGAGACCAGGGTTGATTTGTCAGGAAGGAGACATTTTGATGTTATCAGTCTGGTGTGGGTGGGGTGATCACAGCATGCACCACTTTTAGAAAGTGCCTGAAAACCATATCACGGGTTGACTCAAGCCTTGTGAGTAAAATTGTGTAGATGGAACACTTGGGGGCTGTCGATAGCACCTAACACAAAGTCACAAGTCATTATGACTGAGGATTTCAGGGTGTTGGCCTTGTTCAGATTGTTGATCACACTAGATAACACGCTCTCTCCCAGAAACTGTAACTAAGGTCTGCTCAGCATAGTGGCAGTAAAAAACCACAGGTGGGCTCTGTGTGTTGAACAAAGACAAATATGGCTGAGTGAGCATCTGCAATAGGGATTGGCTATCCACACTAATAAACAGGTATCCTCAAATATGAGTGGCCAGCTATTATATATATATATATATATATATATATATAATAAATTCTAAAGAGCCAGGAACACCTAAACGGATCCAGCTTACCATGAAGATCCATTTAGGATTTATTCCATTTATCCCTGCTCTATTTAGTGTATTGAGCCCTCTTCATTATAGCTTTATTACTCGCTTGGGTTTTTTTCTTTGGACTAAAAACTAAAAGGCACTGGATGATTTGTTTCGCTCTGTTTGGATGTTTCTAGTTCTTTCTTTTTTTTCCTCGGGTAACAGTTTGTTTTGATAGACTTACAAGTTATGCTACCCAAGGTCTTTTCCAACTGAGTATTACTAATAGTATAATATATATATATATATATTATCCTTGATTGATAGCATGACTCAGAATTTCATGCACAATGCAATCTTCAGGTGTTGAGTATAGACTGGCTGTTGCATGATTTATATATCAAAAATATATATATGATTATCCTTATATTGCCGTATATATATATTAGACTGGGATTATAGTTTTTTCATCCTAAAAATTATGTTTGGCATTTAAAATAAACGGGATTTGTATATATATATATATGTATAAGAAAAAGAAATTAAAGGGAGATTGTTCCTTTTTTATTTTTTTGATATATATAGAGAGAGAGAGAGAGAAAGGAAAAACAAACTGTAATTTACCTTTTTTTATTTTTTAAGCATTTCACCCCAAGCAAGATGGGAGTGCCACGAGTATGCACAAGGATTATGGAGAGTGAAAATGAGGATAAAGATTAAGGATAGGGTAGATTAAGGAAAGGATAAAAGATGAACAGAATTCAAAAAGATAGCAATTAACATTGCATTTAAATTTTGGAAGATTGTAGTTATTAGGGAAGCAAGTAAGAGGAAGGGAGTTTCACTGTTAGGAAGTGAAAGGAAAGAAATTGTTGGAGTAGAAGTGGTGGTTACATTTAAATATTTCATCAGTAAATGGGTGGGACCCTTGATGCCAATCTAGCAGCACATTTAAATTCATATAGTCTGGGCACTAGGGACCAGAGGTCATCAGAGCAGGTGCCATGAAAATATTTGTAGAAAAGAAAGAGGGACACTACATCACATTGGTGAAAAAGTGAATGTTAACTCACGATCCTTCTTTGGATTTTGTTGAGAACCTTGATATAAACAGCTGGGGTACCAGACCAGATATGGCAACAGTATTCAATGTATGGATGAATGGTAGATTTGTAGATGCAGCTATTGATTCAATGTAGTTTGTTGACTTCAAGTCAATCAAAAACACGAGACCAAGGAGGTGTAATGAGACGCACTTCTGGAGTTGAGCATCAGCCATGCAAGTGGAAGGTAGGGAAGTTTCTCTGTGGTGGTTAAATGAGAGCAGTTTCATTTTGGAGGCATTAAAATTTGCAAACCATTTCCTGCCCCAGTTAACCACTCATTGGAGGTCATTTTCATGATCAACGGCCAGGCTAACTGTGTCAGTGCCGACGGATTTACTATTGAGACAGTAAATGGTAGTGTCATCTGCACTAGTGGGAACTGATGACATAAGGAAGATCATTGATAAAGATCAGAAACAATGTCGGATCCAGGATAAAGCCTGTGTTAATATGAAAGGATCTTGAAGTGAGTCCATTCAGAATGACCTTCATTTCACAATTTGATAAGAATCATCAGATTAAATCAAATATTGTTCTGTAATACCATAGCCCTAAAGCTTACATAGAAAACCAACATGCCAAACCCTGTCAAGTACCTTTGAGATATCAAGAGCCACAGCTCAGGCTTTGCCATTATTATCAAGATATGCATATTCGTTTATGGCTGTAAGCACATCAGCGATAGACTGGGCAAAGTGTACCTTAAAAACAAACTGTAATTTATATTAAAAATTAATCTGGATCAACAAATTTAAGCAGATATTTATTTTTATGCCTACATGTAACCATCAATTCATGTCTCTTGTTTAATAAGTTAGGGTTATTTAAGTGTTGTAAGATAAACCAATTTTTCAAGAAGACCTAAGTTACATTTATTTCCTTTCTTGTTTTAAGATTTGGCTCTTGTTATAATTTTCCAGTTGATTGATGGTGAGATTCTGTCATTCTTTAATTACCAGAAAAGTTTATTAGAGTTCATTAGCAATTGGGAGGGAGTTGGTACTTATTATATGGAGGATTAGTTATTAGATATATTTAAGATGTTTCTGCTAGTATTAAATTCTATTTTTATTTATGTTGGGTTTTTGGTTTTTAATTGCAAACCCAACATAGCCTGAGTACCCAAAAATATTATCTATAAAAATAAAATGCAACCTACTTAAAACCAAAAGCATACCGCCATGATGACGATTGATGACAACCAAAAGCACTCGGCAACACACCAAGGACTGGGCTTTTTTTTCAACAAATTAGGCCCAAATACAAAGAAACTTGTTTGAAAGCAAGAAAAAGTTGAAAGAAAGATTATTAAACAGAAATATTCTGTAGTCGGCAATAACACTTGCCTCAATAATGACATGCTGCTAAAATGTACACAGACAGACAGACACACACACACACACACACACACACACACACACACACACACATATATATATATATATATATATATATATATCTACTAATATTTGTCTTATGTTGATTATGTGTGTGTGTGTGTATATATATATATATATATATATATATATATATATACACAAAATCAACATAAGACAAATATTAGTAGATAACACCAAAATACTCAACAGCATCCAGTGCAGGAAAAACTCAAAATTTTACAAGCTATTATTATACAAAATAAACAGCCCACATTAAATATCATTTCCACAGGATGTTGTATCTTGAAGTGCATATGGATAGATATCTATTTTTATGCCTACATGTAACTATCAATTCATTTCTCTTGTTTAATAAACTAGGTTTGTTTAAGTGATTTAGGATAACCAATTTTGCACAAATTGTATTAGTATAAAAAAAATTAATTAATTAATAAATAAAATAACATAAATGAAGAAATAAATCACATTCTTTTTGTGTGGCCTCATTCCCAATGATGTCATATGCAACCATTTCAAATGTTCAACTTCCAAAAGAATACCAGGATGCAGACAAAGAAATTCTAACTTACAGACATTGCATCAGTTCTTGATAATGACTATGAAAGTTAAAATTACTTAGACAAAATAATAAAAATATGAACGTCTGGACAGTTTATCCAGAAATTTTAGCACAATACTGAACACCTTATCCCAAAATTTGAAAATTATTATAAAAACTTAAACAAGCAGACCTTGTTCACGTCTAGAGTTAACCATTAGAAGCACGGTGGAATAATGGATAACAGCTCGAATTGAGGAATTGGAGAGCTGAATTCGAACTCAAGTTGGATCCATTACATTCACTTACATCCTAATACCCTTGGGAAAGGTATGAATCCTCTTCTCTCCACCGCTATGGGTAAATAGCAGGACAGACTGGGTTCTATAACCTTGGATGGCAACCAGTCTGAGAAGAAAATTTCTCAATTCAAAATCAACCTCAGCTCTGTCAGGATATGGGGCTCCCTTCTTGTTAACCTACTTTGAGAGCCCTTCTCGTCAATCCTCTTCAGTTATCTTCCCCTCCTATTCATATAACCTACCCCTTAACATAACCCTCTAACTTGAGTGGCAATCGGGCCTTTTAAAGAGTGAACCTTATTGTAATATATATATATATATATATATGTATATATGTGTGTGTGTGTGTGTATGTGCAATGTAAAAAAATGAATTATTTAATTGAAACATAATTCCTTAAGTATCTCAAAAACTGTTCAAGGATTTGATTTCATGACTTTCTTAGGGAGGCATTAACATGAAATGAATTTAAACAGCATTAGACAAAATTCAGTCTTGGTTTGGTTCATCAATTTTGTTTTTGTTTCCCGTCTGTAACTATATTGACACTTCAAAAATAATTTCATCTGAATATGAATATACATTTATATGGACCTCTGTTGATGTGTGTATAAACTTCCTGATTTTAGAACATATTACTTACAGGAGAGGAAAAAAATGCTTACCAACTGAACCCCTGTTGATATAACAACTCCTGGGCTAAATTCCAGCATCAGTTTTAAGTACTTTTTCATCATATTTTGCATTTGCAAAACTGCCAAGATTGGGGATTTGCCAGAATCTGTGATCCTATCTGAAAATCATCTTTTTTCATAGTTATTAATTTTAAAAAATATTTTGCATGTGTATGAGATAGTTTCAGGGGACTTACCAAATTTAGTCTCATGGACCCATAAAAAATTGCCTGAACCATACTACCCCACAAATTTTAATATATATATATATATATATATATATATATATATATATATATGCACATTATAAGCCAAAGGAAAGTTTTATGGCCATCCTCTGGATTTCAAAAATTTTTTATTTAATCAATTCTCCCCTAGCAATATGATGATGTCACTAAAACGTGAGGGGCTACTGAAATGAAGGAGAATGAAAAGACTTTAGAAGGAACCAGAAACCCAATCCTAAACAGAAAATAAGGAATAGATCTCAAATCCTGTTCAAAAGACTGGATGATAGGTGGACCTATTTACTCCTATTGAGGAAAAAAAAAAATTCAGAGTTTAGGTGGAATAGACTTTAGAAGGATCTGGAAACCCAACCCTAAACTAAATTGCCTAAAAATTGAAAATTGTGTGCCTTTTTCAAAACTAATTTTCTAACTCCCTTAAAGTCACAGGGAACTTTCTGTTCCTGAAGAGTTTTATCATATATTCAATGATAATTACAATAATGACAAAATTAAACCATTACCGCATAAAACCTCCTTAAAAATTTTACTCTTTTTGTCTAATCTACCTTGGTGGCAAATGGTAATTTTTACAGCTGGCAGATTAAAAATTTTATGTAATATCTCTCTAAAAAAATTGAACACCATGAACAAATGTATTAAATAATTTCAGCATCCTGCCTTAGTTGGAATTAATTAAATCAAAGAAGGTATGAAACTTATAAATTATTAAATTCAGTGGGTGGCTTCAAAGTTTTGTCCTGTAGTGAAACTGAATTTTGCACAAATTTGCCAAAATTTATGGCATAACATAAATTTGAATGTACCTGTTTTGCCTTTTTATAATGAACAAAAGCACACAAGATTTAGTTAAAATAAATTATAGCAACTTGTCAGAAGTGGAATATTGAGCAGTTACACCTAAATTGTTAAGGTTGACCTGCAGGTATCCTAATTGTGATTGTGGAGAGTACAAGAGTTTGAAGATGCAAAAACCAGAACAGTATGTGAGGAAAGTCAATTTTTATTACTATTAATCCAGTACCAAGTGAACCAGTAAGTACTTCTTTGAGGAACACTTCTGATCTGGTATTTAATTACTTGTTTTGTCTCACAATATATTACTGTTACCGATTTCTCTTTTAATCAAATCTCGAGAGCCCAGTCTGTCCTGATATTAACTGCTACCTGGTAGAGATGAATATTTGTGTGAAAGTAAATGCAACAGCTTTAGCTAGAATTTGAACTTGAGATGCTCGTTCCACTTGCTTTGTCAATAACTGCTATACTGCAAGCACATCCATTTTTCTTATTGGTTTCTTTCTGTTCTCTTTCTTTATAGATAGATATATACAGATATTTTTTTAATCATTTCACTCCAAGCAAGGCAATAAAGCCACTAAGATACAAGGGGGGGGGTTACTGAATGTTTCAGAACATGAGAAAAACTACTGTTAATTAGAGAGGAGAATAAAAGAACAAGAATTAAGAAGACAGAAGATAACATTTAAATTTTTGAAGATCAAAGTTAACTGGGAAGAAAAAATTTGGAAGAGATTTTCACAAGTGAAAAGTGTGATAGAAGAAACTGTTAGCATAGAACTTATGATTACATTTAGCCATTTCAACTGTAAAATAATGAGACCTAGCTGCCAATCTAGTACTGAGCTTAAATTCATAAAGTCTAGATACCATAAAGGAAAGTTCATCAGAACAGTTACTATGAAAGTATTTATAGGAAAGGCAAAGGGGAGCTACATGATGGTGGTGGGAAAATGACTGAAGCTGAGGTGCCCGGTCAGGACCAATAACATTACAGATTCTTCTTTATATTTTACCAAGAATCTCTAAATATATAGCAAGAGCACCAGACCACATTGACTCAAACTTTTTTTTTTTCTGTGACTGATTGGGGGGAGATTGTTGCACCAGTTTCTTGAGTGGGAATTGTCTTTTTGCCTTGAAAATGAACATTTGAAATCCTGGCTTTTGCATGTTTAAAGGCAACAAGAGAGATTGAGAGTGAGTGTAGAAGCATGTGTATATGTATGTGTGTGTGTATGCGTGATGGAGGAGCAGAAGTAAACATTGATGACAATTGCCTCTCCTTCTGTAAAATATTTCTGAAATCTCTCTCAAACACACACACACACACATACACACACACACACTTGTTTACTTACTCCTTTTCTTTTTAAATACGAGCTTCAAAAAAACATTTCCTGGCATAGAATTTATATAAACAGTCTAAGAACAATGATTTCTTATTGTATTTGACTGGAGAATTTTTTATGTTTGTTGCTGGATAGAAACAAATTTAGTAGTTGCATTTGAATCAACTTTAGATTTCTTCTGAAGATCCATCTTTACTGTTCATGGGGAGAAATGGAACATTACCCTACCACTCCAGTCCAGTGCATGTTGGTAGGAGTGTATGGGACGTGCTTGAGGAATCATCTCTCTTCTTGATTCATAATTGACAAGAGTTGGCTGTAGTTACTTTCTGCAGTAGACTGGTTGCCAACTAAGAATATGATTCAGTCTGTCCTGCTATTTAACCCATAGATGGGGTAGTTACATTTACCACAGACCATAATGGCTTTTCTTATATTTAAACATCTGGGTTTAATGAATTCTGCAAATATAAATAAAATATAGTATCTTTTGAGTAAATGTCTGATGTCGAATATAATTGAACCAGCAATATGATAAATGCTCATATCTTTATCCCTCCCTCCCACTATGTTCAATTCAAATAGTCTGGTCAGGTAAGTGGCCTTCTGCTTCACTCTGTCCCTTTTGCCTTCAATATGTCATGTGAGTGTCAGATTCTCTAAGCCCTCCTTCCTCATTAGTTGTCCATGAAATTTCATTTCTCTCTTTCTGAGTATAAGTGTTCTTTTTCCTTCAGACTTCCTCATTGCATACATGATTCATGCATGGTATTCTTGGCATACTTCTTGAAAACCATATTTCTGTTGTCTGAATTTTTTCTTTTCATCTGTAAGGAATTCAATGCCATATAGTGGGATTGATATGGCGTAGCAGTTCAGCACTCTTTTCTTTGTTTCTACCAAAATTTTCTCATTTCTTAAAAATTGCTTAGTTTTTGGAACAGATCTTCTGTCATTCTAATGTGCATTTGAATTTTGGTGTTGTGTTTTCTCTCCTCTGTTGAAAAATTTCCCAGATATTTAAATTTCTGTACTTGCTTGATTTTGACATCACCAATTTGTAGTTTGTATATTGGTCCTTTTTTCTTGCAAATAATTATACATTTTAATTTCTTACAATTGATAGTTAGTCCTTTCTTCTTGCTTTCATTTACTACCTTGTTGAGGTCCTGTAGCTTTCTTTCTGTGTCTGCAATCAACACAGTGTCATCCATGTATCTTATATTGTTAAGATTGGACCCATCAATTATATATAATGATAGAGTCATCAGCTCCTTTTTTTTGTAAATCAACATTGAAAATCCTGGGTTTTAACTGCACTTGAACACTCACTACTTACAATCATCTGAAATGTACAATTAGTTCAATGACTGCTGCAGAACATTGGCAGCTGTAATAAAGAAAAATTTTCCCTAATGTAAAGCTTGTCTCCAGTTAAAAGAAAGATTTTGTTGTTAAGATCTTAAATTATACAGCAATATTGAGAAAGAAATGTTGGCATTTTTGGAGAATGAATAAAAAGAATTCCTGTCTGAATTTCTGGGATTTACACTATTTACATGCAGACTATTGTCTTCATCTTTGTTGTTGCTATAACAACGTTTTGGCTGTTGTGCTCTCCAGCCTTCTTCAGGTATATGTCGATCTGGGTAACCTACTGGGAATTTCAAACTGAAACAATAAAGATGAGGACAATAGTCCATATGTAAATAGTGTAAATAAAAATTCAAATATGACAAATAAAAATAAACATAAGGGAAAAAAAGTGAAGGAGTAGGACTTCCTGCTCTTCCCTACTACTGTGACAATTGACTGCTCTTACTTATAAATATAGCAAGTAGCCACATTAGAGTAGGATTTTCAGAAGTAGTTGATTTATTCATTTCTCCATTCTATGTATGAGTAATTAATAAACTTCTACTTTGTTTTCCCTACCTAGCTGTTCCATTGGTGGGGAAATTCAGTCATTAGTATAAAAGGAATAACATATAGATATACCAAACTCTGTATATGAAAAGAGATTTAAAATGACATCTATGTATTTATTTCAGTATTTGTTTATGTATTTCTACCAATTTTTCTAGGAATTATTTAGCAAACCTAAAGTTTCTAAGTGTCCCCACTAAGCAATATGATTCTACTAAATGTTTCATTGCATTCACTTTGTACTAAATAAATAATGAATGTTGACACTAAGTCAGAAGACAGTCATCCAAGTGAATTGCTGTGACACTCTTGCTTATCAATTAGCTTTAATGGGATGGAAAATGACAGAAAAATACATTTTGACATTGGTATTTCTTCATGAAATGCTTGCTCTTCTCTGCAAAAATTTAATGAGTCCAAGGTGATACCTATTGCATGCTTGTTGTGGAGTAGGACTCAGCATACTTCCTGCTCTTTCCTACTACTGTGAAAATGGACTGCTCCTACTTATAAATATGGCAAGTAGCCACATTAGCATAGGATTTGAGGAGTAGATGATTTGATTAGGTGTCTTAGTAATTGTGAGTTCAATCCCTGAGCTGAGTGGAAACAGGGCAAGCAATAACTGAACAGTCTTAAGAAGAACAAGATGAGATATCCATAGACGAGAACAGTCTAGTCCTATAGATTAAATAAAGTCTAAGTTCAAAGAAGTTTGAAAAATGTAATGGCTGAAGTGTTGCAATAATTATCACTGTAAATTAGGATAATTCCTTATTCTAGAAATTCAAAGAGAAAGTCAGTGTTTGCAAAAGAAAATTGGCAATAACCAACTGGTATTGGTAAAATATTCAGCCGATACTTTTTATTTTTTTAAAATCATTTCATCCCACATAAGGTGACAGTGCCACTAGAACACAATGGGGTACAGGGACTGAAAGTGAATAAGAAGATTGAAATTGGAGAGGATTGAGGATAAGGCAAAAAATGGAACAGGCTTCAAGAAAACAGATGATGATGATTGACATTGCATTTATTAGGACCTTGAATAAGTTCTCACAGTTTTCCAACAGATGGCATTCCCAGAACTGGAGCATGTAGTTTCAGATGGTAATACATCTATAAGGAAGTACTATAAGCAAGCTTGAAATTCAGTGTATGTCATTTGAAAGAGTGTAAACAGCTTTGTTTTTCATAGTGTTAAACATGTTGGGTTTCATGCCAAACAAAGTGTAATTGTGCACTACTTTATTCAAAAGAAATCTGTAACTGAAGCACACAGAATTCTTGTCATGACTTATGGCGACTGTGCTCTGTCGGAAACAACATGCAGAGATTGTTTTAAATGCTTCAAAAATAATGATTGAAGTTTGAAAACAAAGAATTGGAGGCATTGCTTCATGAAGACTCATGTCAGGCACAAGCTGAACTTGCAGAATCATTAAGAGATGATCACACAACAGTTTTGAAATGTTTGAATGCATCAGGAATGATTTAAAAGCAAGTACATTGGGTGCTGTATGAGTTGAAGCCCAGAGACATCAAATGGTATCTTGTCATGTGTGAACAGCTGCTCTAATGATAGAAAAATGAATGTTTTTTGCATTGTATTGTGACCAGTGATGAAAAGTGGATACACTACAATAGGCCTAAGCATAGACGATCATAGGGTAAGCCCAGCCATGCATCAATATTGGTGGCAAAGTCGAATATTCATGGGTTGAACTGTCTACTCTGCATTTGGTGGGATCAGCTTGGTGTAGTTAAATATGTGCTGCTCAAACTGATCAAAACCATCAAAGGAAATCACTATTGACTAAAATTGATGCATTTGAGCTGAGCATTGAAAAAAAAAAACATGCTATATGAGCAGAGACACAACAAAAATTTTTGCAACATGACAATGCTAGGCCACATGTTGCAAAATGGGTGAAAAGCTGCTTGGAAATGCTTAAATGGGAAGTCTTAACCTACCTGCCTTATTCACCAGACATTGCACTGTCTGATTATCACTAATTCCATTCCATGGCACATGGCCTGGCTGAGCAGCACTTTCATTCTTATGAAGATGCCAAAAATGGGTTGACTCATGGTTAGCCTCAACAAAAGACGTGTTGTTTTTCCAATGTGGAACTCAAATGCTGCGAGAATGATGGGAAAAAGTAGTGGCTAGCAATGAACAATACTTTCAGTGACATGTTTCTTACTAATTTTTGTAAATAAAGCATTAATTTTCATTAAAAATCAGCAAGAACTTATTCAAGATCCTAATAAATTTTTGAAAATTCTAGTTATCAGGGAAGCAAGAAATTGGAGGTGAGTTCCATAGGTGGGAAGTGTAAGAAAAAAAACTGTTAGAGCAGAAATGATGAATACGTCTAGCTAGTTCAACAGTAAAGCAGTGAAACCTAGTGGCACACTTAAATTCATGTAGTCAGGGCAGCAGGAAAAAAGCTCACCCGAGCAGTTACCATGAAAATATTTGTAAAACAGGCTGAGAGAAGCCACGTCATGTCAGTGGGAAGTGACTGGAGATACGATGTCTGGTCATGACCAATTCTATTGCAGACCCTTCTCTGGATTTTGTTAAGAATCTCAAGATGCACAGCAGAAGCACCAGACCAGATATGGCAACAGTATTCAATACATGGAGGAATGGTAAAGTTATAAATGTTCAAGATGGATTCTGACAGAAAAATCTTTTTGGCATGATACAGTAAACCAACCTTCCTTTCAGCAAACATAGCAATTGACTCAATATAGTTGCATAACTTTATGTCAGTGGGAAACATGAGGCCAGGAATGAATGGAGTGTCACCTCCCTGAGTTCAGCATCAACCATCCTGATGGTAGACAGGAAAAAAGTCTCTATGGTGATTATATTTTTTTGATAAATAATAATGCTGTCAAAATTGATGGCAATTGTTAGAAAGATTTAATAGTGAGATACAATGAAACAAAAGTTTTCAAACAATGTATTGAGATTCAATAAAGAAGAGATAAAGAATTCACAACTAAAATAGAGGCCAATGAATTGTTCATTTAATCTGTTCCATTTATATTTTTTTTAGATATTCACTGGTATCTATGATTCAATAATTTCTCCTGGTAGTATATATATTGCTTTTTGCTGAATATCTTTTCATCTTAAAAAAAATTTATCTCTTTAATATAACAGTGATATGGAAATATCTCTTGGAAGAAAAAGATTACCAATAGAATGACAAAGCCTATTTTAAGACCAAATTGAAACAAGATGATCATATAATAGCCAAAAGGTATCTGTGTGCTTCACATGAAAGGCTTGAAAAATAAAGACTGTAATCTAAGAAATGTAGGAGTAAAGGAACTGTTTAATTAAATGGTTCATTTGCTTGGGAACTAATTTTGTATAAATGTAGATAAAGATAAATATCTTATTTGTATAGATGTTTAAAATGACTAAAGGAAGTAATCACTCATAAACTTACTGACTTAAGTTGATTTATCTCTACTGCCACTATAGGCCTGACAGGAAATATATAAATAAATACACATTGATAATTACACATAATTATTACATTATAATTATACAATGAATCATTTGGCAATGTGAAATTTTATGCTTCATCTCAAGGGATCGTAACAAGAATGCTGAGGATATTACTTCAAATGTAAATAGCGTCAATAATGCTAACTCCTTATACCAGAAATTCAGACCAAAACTCAGGAGTTGTTTATCATTTAACAAATAAATATACATTGAAGTATGTCAACTGATATTTAATTTCAGATATATAAACAGTGATAGAAGTCAAAAGAAAACAAAATATTTTAAAGTTACTGAGTGTTGGAAACATGACTTTGGAAATTGGGAAAAAATTGAACAGAGATTAAAGAACAATTAAAAATGAAATTTAAAACATTAGCAAGATAAGAACAATAAAAACTGACTTTTAGAATGAAACAAAAAGAGACTGAATAGAAATAACAAATGTAATTAGCAAGAAAAAAGGATTGGTGGCAATAAAATATTTGAAGCTGGTTTTGTGAATGTAAACAGAGAGAAAAGACATAGAATATAAAGAACATTGGCTCAAGACAGAAAAACAAACTAAAAAAGTGCTTTTAAGTAAACATTATAAAAAAGTAATGAGAGAGAGTTGGGTGAAGAAGTACATGAAAACTTCTTTCTCAGTAGTGATGAATGTAGAGCTAATGATCATGCTTGAGGTTTGGTCCTTTGTGAAAATTGTCAGCTTGACTTAGAAGACAACAGCAGTGCTGTGTGGAGTAATTATTTTGTCGTGTAGTCAGTTAAATGATAGATGACTTTAGAGTTGTTGATAAATTCAGGAAAAACTTAGAAAATTGCTGTAAGTTCTTGGACAAGATGTTTTTTTTTTGATGGTACTGGTCACAATGAAGAAGACTTAAGTTCAGGATTAGATTCATGTAAATACTTGTCCTCATTCTGTTCACTTTGCCAAATAATTTCAAAAAACACTGAATTTATGAAATGACTCTCAGTGTATCCAGATATTAATCTGAGAGAAAATTTGTGGGCCCGGATTAAAAAGAGATGTATATATGATTAAAGAATAATCAGTAAGCAAATAATATCTTTGAGACCCAACAGAAATTGCTGTGTGTTAAAGTAAAATCTGTAGAAAAGTTAACAAAATCAATGTTTGAAAGACTGATAAAGGTTATAGAATGTCAAGGATCCTGTACTGACATAAAATAGTAATTTATTAAGGTATAACAGATATTGTGTTAATCAAATATATGTTTGTATGGCTTGACTTGTTTGGATTTTGTAATAAATACAAATTTATGTTTCATTCTGTTTCCATAATAAAACCTGAGACTCCAAAACAAGTTAGTATCAATACTTCTTACTAAGGACAGATATATTAGGCTGACAATCACATGATATATTGCTTATATAAACATAGATATTCTGAAAAGTTTTACCTATTTTGGTTGGTTAATACTGAATTTAGTGTAAAAACACTGACTTGTATAATAAAATATTGTATAAAAGCTGACATTATATATATATAAATCAATTCACCCCAATCAAGGCAATAATGTGACTAAGACACTAGGTGCTACTGGGAGTGAAAAAGAATGAAAAGTCTTTAGAATGAACTGGAAACCCAGTCCTAAACAGAGAACAAGGGATAAATCAATACCCCTGTTGAAAAGGACATATGTGTGTGTATAATATATATATATATATATATATATATATATATATATATATATTATTCATTTTAGGATATTAAAACAAAAACATGTTAAAAATCACTATACAATTACAATCATGTATCAACACTACAAATGTGTCTCCTCAGGCGATATTAAACTGATGCCGAGTAAATGATTAATTTAATTTCAATAGAAAAATACTTCTAGAAATTAGAAATTATCAGATTTTCTGACAAAAATTCCTTATTAAACCAAAGAAGTGAATTGGCTGTTAATTTTAAGCATTGTCTACTTTACAATATGTTTAAACTTTGAATTTGACAATACTTTTCCTATAGTAATAATCAGATGATGAACTGTGGTGCACTTATATTCTATTTGTAAGATTCATTTTGATTTGATATAGCTCTGTATTGATGTTTAGTTAGTATTATTAACATCTTACAGTGATCAATAGGTCATATTGACATCTTATATGGATGCTCTTTATTTAATGGTTGCATATTAATTTGCCAAAGTAGTTCTGTATTTTTGATCTGTTTTTTTTTTAAGCGGTAAAGTGATTTAGCAGTTTCTTAAAGGGACCTTTTATTTATCAACTACAAAAAAATTTATGTAAGAAACTGAACGAGCATTTAACTGGTTAACATTCTGTTAAATTACCACCCTACCTCTTTGCTTTTACTTAGAAAAGTTGAACGCCAGATTTATATGCATCTAACGTAATGATGTAACTACTTGTATCTGTCCATAAGGAAATTATCTAGGACTTATATGCAGACAACTTCGTGTCATGACCTATATTAAAAAAAAAATTTTTTTAGGTGAGTTTTGATTTTAACATAGGTCACATCTGACTGGTTAATCACAGCAAAGTCCACAAGCCTATTTTTTCAGTTTTTTTTTTTTCTTCTCAAAAAATAGAGGAAGTATTCTGCTTTTGAAATTAAATTAATTGTCCACTTACCTGTAGGTTAACATCACCAAGGAGACACATTTGTAGTGTTGAAACATTATTGTAATTGTGTAGCTATTTTTAACATGTTTTTGTTTTAATATTCTAAAATAAATAATATTTACTTTGATTTGACATATCGGTTTTCACCCTGGTCAGGTTGAACCAGCTTCCTCCTGAGCAAGTACAGCATCACGGACCATCGTTATGTACTTCTCCCTCCTTCTCTTCCTGGCTGGCAAAAACGTGTCAGTGGGCAGCTGAGGACGTGGGCTAACACAATCAAGGATGACCTAGCAGTACTATCGGGTCCACAAGTAGTTGGTCTTCAACAATGGAATCGCAATTGGCTTGCCATTTTGTGTAACCTGGCTCAGGATCAATGGGCATGGGCAGCGATGGATGGAAATGATATTTAGCTCTACCCTGAGCACTCTTTTAAATTAAATGTTACATACAGTGGAATTATACTCCATTTGTTCTCATTTTACCTGGAGATATATATCATGAATTGGAATAAATCTGACACTTATTTAATATATTTTTTGTGTATACATTATTTTTATGCATATAATTTATTTAAATAAATGCTCTGTTTTTTTTTTTTAATTAAACAGTATTAATTACATTTAGTGTTCTGAAAGTTTCAGAAATTTTGTAGCAAATATACACTCTCTGACAGGAATCAAATCTGTAAACCTTATGGGAACCGTCATATAGCCTAACGTTTGTTACAAAATCAGCCATTTGAAAAGTGTCTGGTAAGCAAAGTTCAAATTACTGTTTCTAAACACACACAGCGACGATTTTTCTTGATCCATCATTTCTGCTCATGAAACATATCTTAACATAAACAATGACAAAATATTATGAAATGGATTAAGCTTGACAATTATTCTTGAGTGTGCTACTATTGAATCTTACGAAAATATAAATCTGTGGCTTGGATTTTTTCAAATAACTCCTTTTCTCAAAGAAATAGTTCTTTAAAAACCATGATTGTAAAAATTTTAAAAAGTAATAGAAAAGAGTTTAAATTCAAAACCTTCTATTATTTGAAATATTTAATATATGAATTAATCCCAAAGTAAAATATTATAAAATAATAATTATGTTATAAAAAAGAAAATTCAAAGAGTTCAACATCTACTTTGTTTTGTTTAGTAGACATTAAATTCCATCACTTAGCATCCTTCATAGTTTACCTTGACTTTCAGTTGGCTTGATGTATATTTGGGAGTGCTCCTAAATTTAAAAATTCTGAAAAACTAACAACATTTTGAATTTTCTTAATGAATATTTGTTGCAAAATAAAATCCTTACATTTTTTTGACAAAGCCCATCAGAGGATAAAATACATTGGCTAAGATAATTTTTTCCTTTTGTTTTTATTTATATTGCGCTTTTACAGGTATATATTTTTATTATTATTATTATTATTATTTATTCACATCTTAAATTTTGCACACACACAGTATATAATATACGTACATATATATATATATATATATATATATATATATGTGTGTGTGTGTGTGTGTAATAAAATAATATATATTAATAAAATAACAAACAGAATAGCAACTCAAACAGATGACCCCACTAAAAATAACGTTTATAATAAGATATAAAGTTGGATAAAATTTTATATAAAATATATATATTTTATATATATATATATATATATATATATATATATATATATCCATCCATCCCCCACACATATATATATATATTTATTGCTATTACATTGTCCACTGTCAAGATCATAGAATCATTGTGAACTTCAGGATTTATTTTGATGGCTGCTTAGTATATACTTCAATAGGGTTACATACTTTGTGAATTTAAACCTGTAGTTTTCCTAGACTCATTGCCAACTATGGCTATAGAACCCAGTCTGCCCTGGTGTTTGATTCATTGCTGGGGTAAGAAGAGATTGATTCATACCTGCTCCCAAGAGTTTTTTTTGCAAAAGTGAATATAACAAACTTGATTGAATTTGAACTCACCAATTCCTCATCCCAAGCTTCTAACAATTACATCACCTGCATTATAGAATTAAAAAATATAAAGAAGTTTGCTAGGCAAGACGGATGAAACTTTGTGATAATAACGGCTGTAAATAATACCTCATCATTTCAGAAATTCAGACAGAAAGTCAACGTTTGCACAATGAAATTAATATAAACCAATGATTGGTTATTCTAATATTGTTGCCATGGTCTACCCTTGCTTGCAGCACAATTCGACCTTTTCTTTCCAAAACCTCTCCACCCCCCCTCTCTCTCTCTATATATATATATATATATATCACCCGTTTTGTTGCAAACCTCCCCACACTTTCTTTCTCCTTCCTCTCTTTCTCTCCCATATATATATATATATATATATATATATATATATATATATAAACCTCTTTTGTTTTGCTTTCTGCTCTCTTATAGTGTTCTTCTTCCCCCACCTGAAGATTGTCTAATAACAGAAAACTGCCAATTGCATATGGAATGGGGTACATGTCTGAAGAATCATTACTATTATTAAATTATATATATATATATATATATATATATATATATATATATATATATATATATATATTGGACTCATCGTTTTTTTTGACATATGAGGGTACAGCATTTCAGTACTTAAAATGGAATAGCCAGACTACTTGCACATATGATTTGATTCTAGTGGTGAGGTCTTGTGCAGAACCAACCACATTTTTTGGAAGAACCAAATACAGACAACTGATGCACATAGGTGGGCACAAGATCCCTAAACAAGCCTCTTCAATTTTGAATTTAGAGTTGTCGTTCCCCAAGACCAGTTACAACCTAAGGCTAAAGGACACAGTCTGTTCTGCTATTTATCCACATTCATAATTTTTTCCAAGGTTAATTGCATATAAGTCAATCTAATGAACTTAGCTCTCCAATTCCCCAGTCTGAGCCATTATCCATTACTTCACTGTGTCTCCTAAAATTATAGATATATTTATATACTGAGTGTAACAGCAAAATTGTTCAATGTTAGATGAAGCTTTGAACTGTTGTATTTTAGAAATGATTAAAGATATCTTACTGGGATTTTCAGAGATTTTTGTAACACTATTGGGCTCTACTTTGAGCAATAAGAATGTCTAATTACTCTCCAAGCTTAACAGAAGAATTGTGATGAAATCTATCCTAAACGAAAATGACTTGTTCATCATTAATTAATCATAGCTAAGGATCAAAATCTCATGAAGTACTGAAATAAATTTCAAATATATATATAAGTATATATATGTGAAAAATATATAGAAAATAGGAAAGAACTCGTTAGGTAAATAATCCAAAGTTCTTTAGTATTTTATGTAGTGTGTTGGAATCATATTTTTAAATAAATAATTATATATATATATATATATATATATATATATATATTATTCTAGGATCTTTTTACAACCTATTCAAGATGATCTTTACCCTCTCTAACCTTCTAACTTTCTGTCCTGGAGTTAGAAGGTGCCTCACAGTTTTCCTTTTCAAGTTGTTTTTCATTGCTCCTTGGATTCTCATAGCTGAAACTCCTCTCTCATGTACCAAATGTCTTATGGATTGAGTAGGATCTTTTCTAATTGATCTCTTTAGCTCTAAGTTGAAATGATGATCCCTCTTGCTGTCGTCACCTCCTGATCCAGTTTTCCTCTCTACTACTCCCTATTTTTTAAACTTATACACCGTTCTCTTGATGGTTCTTGAATGGACTTTGAAGATGGAAGCCAGAGTATGAATGTTGGTATCATTACTGAAGGTCTGAATGATCTTTTTTCTTCTCACCATTGCTTAGTTTTGGAAGACATAGTAGGCCTGACACAAAATGATTTATATGTCAAGATGTTTTTAGCTGAATAACTGAAAAAATTTTTTCACTGTTTCTTACAAAAAATAGTATCAAGATGGCTGATTATATTATCTGAAAACTTGAAAAAAAAAACTCGATTGGTTTAGTGCTTCTTCCAATATTCAGCATTTTGTGGGATGGATAATTACGCTGTTATATGATTTGGACCATTTTGTCGTTACACCCAGTGTGTGTGCATTTCTGTGTGTGTATGTATATATATATATATATATATATATATATAGTCCAAAATCATTTGCACAGTTTGCATGGAAGAACTTATTTCCCACTCTACAGCCTCATTCTCACAGATGCAGCATTGCTTTACCTCTATTTCCATGGCAACTGAGCAGATGAGATCCACTCTTTAGTTCAATCAGTTCAGAACTTTTACAGCTAGTACTTGCCATGCTACCTTCATGGAATCATACATTTGTTGTGTATTCTATTCATTAGAAGAGGATGTTCCACCCAGACAGTTTCTTCCCAAGAATTGTTACTATGTGGAACACACTTCAAAATGTTTGCTTTCCTGATCACTACAATATTAATCTCTTCAGGTCAAGGGTCAATCACTGTCTATCATCATAATCTTCACTTCCTTCTACTTCCACCTACCTTCTCTTACATTCAGTAACCCTCTACCATGAGTGCTCTTGAGCCTTGTATTAATCAAACCATAGTATAATACATGCATATATATATATATATATATATATTCCATTCAAGTCATCTGAAGATTGCGCATGAAACTCGGGTTATATTCTTTCATAGGATTTAACATGGTTAATCATTTTTTTTGCTCAGTCTTGGCAATCTAGGCTTTGAGCACTTTACTGAGCAGGTAAGTTTGCCATAGGCCTTTTTTTCTCTTTCTTTTTTCAGTATTGTCATTTTTATTTGAGTCTATATCTGGATAAGTGTTTCAGATTTTGTCAAGTTGGTTCCATCAATGTTTTTTTTTTTTTTTTATATATATATATATATATATATATATATATATATATATATATATATATATATATATAAGATGAAGAATATCTGTAAAAGGACTATACGAGTAAAACAAAGGAAAACTTAGCCAACACATTTCATTCTCTGAGGTATTTGATCAAGGCAAATGTGATGATTTGCCTTGATCAAGTTCCTCTAAGAGGAAAAAATGTGTTGACTAATTCAAATTTTTCTTTTGTCTTTATATATATATATATATATATATATATATATATATATATATATATAAATAACTGACAAATGTGTTTATGTTTGATTCACAAACAAACTATTGCTATTTTTAGACTCTCCGGAAATTGTGCATCTATACTTATGCAGAATAAATAAAATTTAAGTTTTATTGCTCTTCTGTGTCTGAGGATATATTAAATAGTGGAGAGTAACATTATAGCAACACAGTATTTTGATATTTTTTTTTGTACATATATATATATATATATATATATATATATATATATATTTATATTTGTGTGTGTGTGTGTGTTTCCTTTTAACAATTCCCTCCAGGTTTTCTGTTCTTCTTTCAGCCACTTGTTATATCTTATTTCATTTCATTACCCTCTTCCAAGGAGACAAGAGGCAAAAGCAAGAAGATGACAAAATGAAGAAGACGAAGCCATATCGTCTGACTAATAATAGACTGCACTCTATAGTTGTCCATTTCATGCATCACTTGTCTTGTTCAGTTGAGCTCACATACCATGATGCATCTCTAAGTTTAGACTCTTCCCCGACTGTATTCTATTTATCACGGGGATTTTGCTGCCTATGTATCACTCTGCGAGCTGGACTTTTGTATTGTGAATCAATTATTCTTGGATCCATTTGCCACCATTTCCACTACTCTCTCTCTCTCTCTCCTCACCCCCCACTGTTTTTCCGGTCCTGCCCTGCCTTTCCCTTGTCTTTTGGAGATTGTCCTCATTCAGGACATGGTTTTAAGTTCTCTCTTTATATCCTATGCATAGATCCTTGTAGATACTATCTGACTTGACGCTTTTTGTATTGACCCGCTGTTACTATTTTTATGATAGGAGTAGTGAAAATTGTAGCAAGAAACTGGAATGACCACCAGGGTAATGATTTCAGATCAGCTTTCTTTATTATTGATTTGCTCCAATAATGATCAACTTCTAAAATGGCTTGGTTAACTGGTCAACTATATACCTTTCTTTTTTTTTGTTTTTATCTTTTTTTTTTTAAATCTTACTATCATGTAATTTTCTTTTTATCTTTTTCATTTTTCTTTATCACATAGTTTTGTTTGACTTATTTTCTTCTTTTTTCTCACACTATCTTTTTTTTTATTTGTCTTTTTCTCTCCCTTTTTTCTCTGTTTTTTCTCTCTCTTTTTTTCCTCTTTCTCTCTTTTTTCTTCTTTTTTTCTCTCTCTTTTTTTCTCAAGGTCATTATTTTTTTCTCTCAGTATTTTCTTCTTCTAAAATGGCATGGTTAACTGGTCAACTATATACCTTTCTTTTTTTTCCATTTTTATTTTTTTTTTTAAATCTTACTATCATGTAATTTTCTTTTTAACTTTTTCTTGTTTTTTATCAGTTTTGTTTATCTTATTTTCTTCTTTTTTCTCACATTATCTTTTTTTTTCTCTTTTTTGCTCTTTTTCCTCTCTTCTCTCTCTCTTTTCCCTCTGTCTTTTTTCCTCTTTTTCTCTAAAGGCCATTATTTTTTTCTCAGTATTTTTTAAGTATCTTTTGATCCCACCTTTTTTCTTCCAATCTTTTTCTCTCTTTTTTTCTTAAAAGGTTATAGGAATTCTGGGCAAATTTTTTGAAATGATTCAGTCTTCAAATCATGAAATAAAAGTTGTCCTGAACAGCCATTCTTCTATATTGTAACCTAGGGAAGATTACTGAATAGAATAATCAAAGGTTGGTAATGAACGATAATACTTAGGACATGAACAACACATATAAGATTTGCCAGCAGCGCATAGAAGTAGTCAACTGCTAGGAGTGAGTCAAGTGAATTTCACAATGAATCTCCAACTGCAGACCAACATACAGTATTTACTATTTTATTTATGTGAATGGGGACATACTCATTATTGTCCATAGGTATGCTACAACATATATCTTTTTCTACTAATGTAGGTGACCCCAAGGCTTTACCCTTGCACCTATTTTGTTCTTAATTTTCAACAATGAACATCTTAATGGCATCTTTTCTCAATTCAATATCTATGCTCATGACACAACTATTTACTTCTGTCTCAATAGTTTGATTAGTTCCATGAGGTTAAATTGGCAGCAGATCTCAAAAATGAACTACAATCTGCTGTTAAGTGGGGCAAGGAATGACATGCTAATTTTATTGCCTCCAAAAAAAACCTTCTCTCTATTAATCATTTGAAAGTTCCCTCTCTACCTCCAATGAGCATGGCTGATTCTAACCTCCAGGAGATTAACTTGTGCCTTCTTGGACTAACATTCCTAGCTAATACGAAGTGGAAAATTTTATTGAATCCATTGCTAGGTCTGTTGCTAAGAAAGTTGGTTCACTGTGAAAATTTGCATCATTGTGCCATTCTAAATAATTTTTCTCTACTGAATCTATCTTACATATTTATAAATGTACCATTCATCCTTGATTTGAATATTGCTGCAGATATGGTCTGGTACTCCAGCTATATATTTAGAGATTCTTGACAAAATCCAAAGAAGAATCAGCAGAAGAATAGTAACCTTTTCTCTAAATACTTTTATGGTAATTCTTCTTTGCTGTTTTACCTGACTTAATGAATGTGCAGTACTAGATTGGCAATTAGGTCTGATATAATTTAGAGTTGAATGTAACCATAAGTTCTGTGCTAACAGTTTCTTTTCTTGCATTTCTCACTGGTGGAGCTCTCTTCTGATTCCATACTTTCCAGCTAACTTGGATTTTCAGAAATTTAAATGCAATGTTAATCCCTTATTACTCTCATTTTTATTGCTCTTTTATTTTTCTTGTTCATTAATAAAATTTCTGTTTTTTCTTATTCTTTCATTCTAAGTAACCCCTTGTATCTTTGTGGCTTTGCTGCCTTGCATGAGGTAAAAGATTTGAAAAAAGGCATATATGCATTATTATTTGGACCAGCATGCTTATCTTGGTTGATGTCCTCAATGTTTCGAACACTGAACTCTCTGGTTTTCTTTAGGTGCCTGTCTTTTGGGATTGATCTATTCTTTGATTTCACTATTGTTATGTATTTTTCATTTCATTATCATTATATCGCTTTATTTTATCACACTTTATTTTATTTTACCCTTTTTGTATCTGTCCTTTTTGACCTGCTGACCTCTCTCTGTTTCACTCTTCTTTTTATGTACTGTCTCCTTTGAGTCTCCACAACTTTCTTTCCATTATTTATATTGTTTGGACTGTTGTCCTCACCTTTGTGGTCACATTCATGACGTTTTGGCTGTTGTATACTCAAGCCTTCATCAGGTGATTAGAATTTCGAACTGAGCCCTTTATTTTGTCCAGCGGGTTAGATTGTTCTAGTTCCACATGTCATACCTCTTCTGGATGTCTCCGTTATCTCCCTTTAAATAATAATGCAAATATTTACAATACCTCATCTCAGAAATATTGACAAACTTTCTTTCTATCCCTCTTTGTCTCTGCTCTGCCATTCATTCACACAAACTCATTAGGTAGTTTATTCACTGTTGTTCTTCTTACCTTCCATATGTCCTGTGAGTGTTAAATTCTCCAAACATGCTTTTCTCATTATGCATTTCAGACATTTCAACTCTCTAATTCTGGTTCTAATTATAAGTATCCTTTTAATTCCCATTTTTTTTAAAAAAAATTGTTTCTTGCATATTCTGTTCATGCCATTCTCAGCATTGTTTTGGAGAGCCATATTTCTGTTCAAGTCTCTTATTCATTTGTGATGAAATTGTCCAGCATTCTCTGCTATATAGAAGGATTGACATGACATAGCAGTTTAGCACCCTTTTTGTTTTAATTACATTCTTCTATGTCTTAATACTTTGTTTAGTTTCTGGAAGGCATTTTTAACTATTCCAATACACCTTCAGATTTCAGTCTGATTCTGCATCAACTATTACCAAACAATGCAGCTAGTTAAATTTACCTATAAAATTTGACTTCCTCTCTCCTTTTCATTTACATCTTTCTGTTCTTACCTTATTCCTTTCTTCTCTTTTCAGCTAACAGTAGTCTTTTACCCTATTCTTATTGTACTCTCCCCTTCCTCCTCCTGTCACTATTTTATCTGATTTCTCCCCTTCAAAGATAATTCATAAGAATTGTTTTTCTCTCATTTACTTTTCTCTTTTTTCCTTCATCCCCACATCCTTCATTATGTCATTTTTATTTATGTCTCGTCTCTTTTCTCTAATCCCAACATTAATTCTCTTCTTTTTTCACACTCTGTTTTTTTTCACTTTTTAACTTCTGTTTCCTTTTCCCTCTCAAATGAAACAATTCAATATCAATGAGGAATTCCGTTTTTTTTTTATTATTTTGTTTGTTAATAATAATATTAAACTAAATCAAAATCAATCAGTATTTGCAATTGTTTCTTCTTTTTTTTTCCCAGTGTACACAAAACTACCAATTTACAAAATGGCGGAATGATTGCTCAAAAGGAGTGATATATTAGAGTTTCTCTTTATTTATTTGAAAACAACCACATAAAATGATGGTGTTGTGGTAGTGGTGGCAAATATAATGCAGTATTTCTGCCTTCATCATCATCATCATCATCATTATTATTATTATTATTTTTATGATATTTTTTTTAAATCTATGAATTGCTTCATCCAATCTAGCATCAAGAAGGTAACAATCAAATTGATTTGTTTACAAGATACACTCAGTTTGTTTTGGCTTTATTGTCACCACTGGCCTTGACATTTCACACGATTATTCATGTGTTTGTTTCTTGCCTTAATCTCTTTCTCTTTCACTCCCTTGCTTCCGCCCTGTCTTGGGTCTCCTGTTCCATCTTGCCACCACCTACTGCGTAAACACAACTCCGGTGTGCAGTTCTTGCAGATCCCAACAACGTGTCTTGCACATGCTCTATTTATGTTACTTTGTTACTCCTCTGATATTTTTTCTCTCTTTTATATTTTTCTTTTCCTTTTCCTTATTTGTCTTTCCTTTCTTTTTTTCTTTTGTCTTTCCTTCACTTTAGCTTCCTTTTGCTCTTCATTTTTTCCTCATTTCATTTTTCTTTCTTATCTTACTCTTTCGACCTTCTTTTCTTTTGAAAGAAGAAAGAAAAAGATTTTAAAGAATGGTTATCATTCTTCTCTTCGTCTTTTCTTCTTTTTCTTGTTTACCCATTCTCTTTTTTCTCTTTTGCCTTTCCATTTTTGTTGTTTTGTGTTTCCTTCCTTTTTTTTTTTTTCACTTTTCCACCTTGGTTTTTCATTTTTCCTTCTTTTTCCATTACTCTCTTACCTTTCTTTCTTTTGCCACTACATCTTTTTCTCTTTTCTTTCATTCTTTTTTCCTGTCCATATTTGTTCTTTGCCTCCTTTCTTTTTCACCTTTCTTTTCTTTAGTTTTTTTTTTCAATCTTCTTCTCTCTTTGCTTTCTTTCTTTCTATCTATGATTTTCCTATATGTCATTATTTTCTTCAGTTCTTTCTAAAAGGAAAGAAAGACATACTTTCTTCTTTCCTCTTTTATCCTGTTTATTCATTCTTCATATGTCCTTTCTTTTTCTTTCTTTCTTTCATTCATTCAGTAATAGGTTGTCAGCTCCTCTGCCAAAGAGATTCTCCTAAAAACGACTAAATGTGTTTTTCCCCAGCAATAGTTGTCTACTTTGTTTCATTTGTTGACATTTTTTTTATAAGGTTTTATCTCCTTGTAGATTAATCATTGTTTACAAATATGACACTGCTTCGTTAGCATTTTCCTTGTTTAAGATTTATGTGTGATTTTCTGTTTATCGTTTGTTTGCAGACATTTTAGGCTTTGTCTGTAGCTGTTCTTAAAGTAATTTTTGAAACTATTTATTTTCTTGTTTTTTACCTTACAACCCAAAACAAAAAAAAAATGATATTTGGCTTTGTTTCAACTTAAGACTGACCCTTAAAGGTGTTGATAGGCCAGAAAGTGACTTGATTGCAAAATTTAATGAATACTTATTGATTTCATTTTTATGATCTTTTCTTGGTTCTTTCCTTTGCTGGCCATTTTTATTTTTCCCTTTACTTTCTCATTTCATTTTTTTCCTCTCTCATCTTTGATTCTTCTCTCAGATTTCCTTTTTTCTTAAATTACATTTAAGCCATAAATATTAAATTTTTGTTTTTTAAAAGTTAAAATCTCTTTTTTCTCCTTTGCCTCACATCTTTTTTTTTTCTTTTTCTTTGTCACATAACCTTGACTTTGCTTTTTTCTTTTCATTAGCATTGTGTCATCACTCATCACCTTGATCTGCCAAATTCTTTTCTATTGTCTCATCATCTTCAACTCTCTCTCTCTCTCTTCCTTTCCATTGTCTTTCTTTCTTTTCCTTTCCATTGTCTCATCATCCTTGTCACATTCTCTCCCCTTTTCCTTTGTCTCATCAACCATGACTCTCTCCCTTCCTTTCCATTTTCTTTCTCTTATTTCTTTTACATTGCCTTGTCATTCTTATCTCATTTTTCCTTTCTTTCCTTTGTCTCATATTTCTCTCTCTCTCTCTTATTTTTCTTTTTTTCACCATCATTGTCTCTATCTCTCTATTTTATCTTTACATTATTCTCCTTTGGAGATTTTCTATTGCCTCATCATTTCTGTTGCTCTTATTTTCATCCATTTATCTCAACATCCCTGTTTCTTTCTTCTTTTTCTTTCTTTGTTTCATCATCTCTTTTCCTTTCTTTCATTATCTTTCTCTTACTGTCACTCTCCTTTCATTATCTTTCTCTCATTATCACTCTCCTTTCATTATCTTTTTCTCACTATCACTCTCCTTTCATTATCTTTCTCTTTCATTATCATTTTTATTTTATTATCTTTTTTTCATCATATTAATTTCATTATCTTTTTCTCACTATCAATATCCTTTCATTATCTTTTTTCTCTTATTATCACTCTCCTTTCATTATCTTTCTCTCACTATCATTTCCTTTCATTATCTTTCTCTTATCTATCACTTTCCTTTCATTTTTTTCTCTCACTATCATATCCTTTCATTATTTTTCTCTCATTATCACTCTCCTTTCATTGATTGGATTTCTTTTACTATCAAAAATTTTTCATTATCTTTCTCTCACTATCACTCTTCTTTCATTATCTTTTTGAATATTCTCTCCTTTCATTTTCTTTTTTTTCACTATCAAATCCTTTCATTATCTTTCTCTCATTATCACTCTCTTTCATTATCTTTCTCTCATAAATAAAGCTTTTTTGTTATCTTTTTCTCATTATCAAACTCCTTTCATTATCTTTTTCTCACTATCACTCTCCTTTCATTATCTTTTTTTTACTATCAATATCCTTTCATATATCTTTCTCTTGATTATCACTGTAGGTTTTTTATCTTTCTCTTACTAAATTCCTTTCAATTATCTTTCTCTCACTATCTCTTAAAATTCATTATCTTTCTTTTTC
>CAHIKZ030001663.1:400000-420000 GCA_903632075.3 Acanthosepion pharaonis | reverse complement strand
TAGCTGTCAGCAACAAGAAAATATTTGCTAGGGTTTGATCATTGGCTGGTATATAGAGCATTGGCCATACATCCTTATTATTTCATACTTAAACGATCTAAGTCTTCATTTCTATATATCTCAGTAATTATCTATCTACCTATCTATTTCAGCTTCCTCATTATGTATCTATCTATCTATCTCAGCTTGCCCATTATCTTTCTTTCTTTCTTTCTATCTATCTGTTTCAGTTTGGTCATTATGTATCTATCTATTTCAGCTTGGTCATTATCTTTCTTTCTATCTATTTCAGCTTGTTCGTTATCTTTCTATCTTTCTTCATTATAGTTCTTCCTTTCTATCTATCTACCTATCTATTTCAGCTTGGTCATTATCTTTCTTTCTTTCTTTCTATCTACCTATCTATTTCAGCTTCCTCATTATGTATCTATCTATTTCAGCTTGTTCACTATCTTTCTTTCTATCTATTTCAGCTTGGTCATTATCTTTCTATCTTTCTTCATTATAGTTCATTCTATCTCAATCTCTTCATTTCTATATATAAGCATATGACTATATCATGTTGAAACGCTGGTTCACATATGATCATTGAAGTTAAACAATGTCAAGCCTGGTCAGCAAATAGATGGGTGACTGTTTGGGAACATCAGGTGGTGTAAGCTTGGATGGTAATATAATAGATAATTGTTTAGTACTGGAGAGCTGAGGCCAAATTCTGGTCATCTTCATAATATTCATTTATGTGAAAATACCCGTGAGAAAGGTATGAATCCACATTTTTCTCACCCCCTTCCCATGTATGATTTGATCAGTACTACTTATATCAGTAAATGATTATCTTCAAAAAATTCTTACAATCTAAAATTAATTTAAGACTTTAAATAACCTACAAAAGCTTGACAAGCTGTAAAAAACAATCAATTAAATTCTGTGTATATATCAGTAATATCCATCTCAGTAATAATATAAATCAGTAATATCATATCTATATTCCTATATATCTCAGTTATATCAGATATCTATCTCAGTCTGTTTAATTCTGTGTATCTCAGTAATAATATAAATCAGTAATATCATATCTATATTCCTACATATCTCAGTTATATCAGATATCTATCTCAGTCTGTTTAATTCTATATATCTCAGTAATAATATAAATCAGTAATATCACATCTATATTCCTATATATCTCAGTTATATCAGATATCTATCTCAGTCTGTTTAATTCTATATATCTCAGTAATAATATAAATCAGTAATATCATATCTATATTCCTACATATCTCAGTTATATCAGATATCTATCTCAGTCTGTTTAATTCTATATATCTCAGTAATAATATAAATCAGTAATATCACATCTATATTCCTATATATCTCAGTTATATCAGATATCTATCTCAGTGTGTTTAATTCTATATATCTCAGTAATAATATAAATCAGTAATATCACATCTATATTCCTATATATCTCAGTTATATCAGATATCTATCTCAGTCTGTTTAATTCTATATATCTCAGTAATAATATAAATCAGTAATATCACATCTATATTTCTATATATGTTAGTTATAGATCTGTTCATTATCTATCTTAGTAATGTAAGTATTATATCTATCACATGTGAATTCTGTTTCATTAAAATTTGTCCAGTATCTGGTATATTAAGGACACATGGCACAGTAGATAAAGGCATTGGTTAGATCCAGTGACAGGATGCAAAGAGTTGTGTGTTCAATACCTGGTTAAGGCAGTGGAGAACTTGGTGAGGGGAAATAACTGACATCCATTAGACATGGCACGTGGAACTAGAACAGTCTAATAAAGGGTTCAGTTTGACATTCCAACCACCTGAAGAAGACTGGAGTGTACAACAGCCGAAACGTTGTGATAAATATGGCAACAAAGATGAGGTCGATAGTCCAAATAATGTAAATGGTGTAAAATTTGTTCATATTGATCTGTCTGTCAATCCCACACACAACTGAAATTACGGTATTATCATCTAAAGCATATTCTTGTTACAGCATGATGCCCTATGAGGCACCTGCAGAATCATTGTCAATTATAGAAACGGTGATTTTTGTGTTATAAAATGAACAGCTCAAAATTAGCCATTTATATTCTTCTTATATTCATACATATGAAGGGTTGCTGAAATGTTCTTGTCTGAAGTCTCTAACAGGTACTACCAGGGTGGACCTGTAAACAACAGCAGTTAAGAGGTGGTTCTATGCTCCCAAAAATCTCCAATCTCTCGATCAGAGGCCTTGCTGCCAGATGTAGTTTATCGTCATACACAGGATGAACAGGTTTGATGATAACTGAATATTTGATCAAAAGCCAACAATGTACCCAGTCTTATCTTCCCTGCCTCTTAAATAGGAATACAGGTTTATCCCTTGTTTCCTGTTTAGGATTGAATTTCTGATTCCTTCTCCTAAAGTCTTTTTTACTCTCAGTAACCCCTTGCTTCTTAGTAACATTATCACCTTGCTTGGGGCAAAATGTTGAAAAAAAAATGTACTCAGTGGTGGTTAGGGCTAATTCTGTGTATCACTTGAAAGTTTTGGAATCAGTTTATATTAAGTCCTACCAGACATCTCTTTGTAAGCAGAATGAGTAATTAAATGAAATTAACTTTTAAATGTTATCTTCTTGCATATAACATTTGTCTCTGATTTATCCTCTGATGAGAGTGGACTGATAAACTAGTTTATGTGTCTTTTTTTTATTGTTTTAAATGTTAATACTTAATTGTAACAAATATATTTTTTGCCTCCATTTTTTTTTTCTGAATTCTTTCTTTTTTTTGTTACAAATAGTCTTTTAGTCACTTTTTATTGCACTAATAATATTGTGTAATAATTGATTTATTTATTTCAGAAGGACAACCTAGGATATCATAGGTAGTATAAATAATTACTAATGATGAAATTAGTGCTAAGAGTAACAAATCCCAAACAGTGATTTCATTTTTTTTTTCACCTGCCAAATGATTGTCAATTTCATATTTTTCTCTTTTATTTCCAGATGGTGGTGACTTTCACAAAATTTGGAAAGAACACTGTCAGAATGGGCAATTACTGACTGAATATGCTGATGCCATGCACCACCTTGCAACAGACCATTGGGCTGAGTTACCTCAAACCAGGATCACTTGGTGCCAAGAGGTGGCTCTTGATTTCTTTCTTAAGGGTGGGTTGCAACGAGCCCTTGAGAAGGAAGAACGACGAAAATTTCACTTCTCTAAGGGAGAAGGTTCTAAGCAAAGTAGCTCTTATGAGAATCCCCTTCTCCAACATGCTTCTGCCATTCCTGATCCTGCAACAGGAGATCAAATGAACAACTCAAGTCTGGTCGCTAGTGGAATGCAGAATAAACGTCATTCTTTGGACACTGTGTAAGTACAAATATCCATCTTATTTTTCTTTGTGTGAATTTTCTATTATTCCTGACATTGCCTGTGTCCAAATAACTTCAAGGAGAATTATTAATCTTTTGACAATTTTTTTTTTGCCAATTCCACATTTAACATTTTCCACAGAAAAAATATCTCCAGTGAGAATAATAAATTAAAATTAAGTGGTGAGAAGATATTTATTCATTTTAAACAAGAGTGTATCCATTGGATTCTTAATCCTAAACTATTTACCATATATACTTGTGGATAAGCTGACTTCATATATAGTGCAACCATTGAATACTGGGGTAATCATTTTTAACTCCTCGAGAAAAAATTTACCTTTGTATAGTGCAATCCGTCACTGAAAATACATCATTTTTAAAAAAATTACCTGTGTATAGTGCGGCCATCTATTTTTTGTATAAAAACTGATCATAAAAACTCATATTATACTCAAGAATATACAATATAGTAAAATTTCCCAGAATATTTCTGTGGATAAGACAAATTGGTATAAGAATGACAAATGGAAAAAATCTGATGCATTTTGTCTTTTGGATTTAATGTAACTATAATATTGGTTGTACTTGAATCTATAAATAGATATAAGTTGTGTTTAATACGCAAGTCTAAATGTTGGTCGATTTATACTTGAATCTATATAGTATAATTGCCAGAAACTGTTTTCTTAAGACAAATTGGTATAAGAATGATAATTTTATTCATCTTCATTTTTTTTGCCGACACATTTTTTTTTTCAACTTTATCAAAGCAAAAATAGAAAGCTTTTTTTTTTTTTTCAGAGTTAAAATCCAAAAGACAAAAAAATCTTTTTTCTGAATTGTCATTCTTATACCAATTTGTCTTCAATTTTGGAAGTGATTAAAATTATTGATTAATCAAAAACAATAAAGTAATATATATATATATATATATATAGATATATTTATATAGTAAAATTCCCAGAACAATTCTGTGGATAAGACAAATTGGTATAAGAATGACAATTGGAAAAAAATCTGATGCATTTTGTCTTTTGGATTTAATGTAACTATGAAAACAAAAACAATTCACTTTCATTGATTGCCTTGATAATGACAAAATGTGTCTGAAAATGTAACTGACATCGATTAGACATGGCATGTGGAACTAGAACAGTCCACCCCAGCAGGTGAAATAAAGTGTTCAGTTCAACATTCCAACCACTTGAAGAAGGCCGGAGTGTACAACGACCAAAACGTTGTGATAAATATGGCAACAAAGATGAGGACAATAGTCTGAATAATGTAAATAGTGTACATAATATCTCATCTCAGAAATATAGACAGAGACTGTCACTATTTTATCTATCATTAAATGTAATTAGGTTGAATATAATTGCTTAGTGAAGGTGGGTTCAGCTCAATAACAGTCATCTTTTTTATATTATTAGTTGTAACTCTTAGGTTTCCTTTGAATTCTTTCTTAGCCACTGTAATTATCAACACAGTTTGCATGTTTAATAATTTCATTTAGTCATCTGTTCTATTCAAGTCACTGTCTTCATCCAGGAGTATGGGTCCCCGGTAAATGGTTGTCAAGCCTTATATACTTAGTGTTGTATTTTGACTAATGAAAAAGAAATGCATGTAACTTCTTTAACTATCTGTATCTCGCTGGATGTGTGATTCACATTCGATCAGTGTTAACCAGCAAACAATGTGAAGCTGTGAAGTTCTCTGACTTGGATTTCTTATGAATGAAAAACTTGAATTAAGACTTGCCATCTGTTATTTTCTTTATTTACATTATTCGGACTATTGTCCTCATCTTTGTCGCCATATTTATTACAACATTTTAGCCTTGTACGCTCAGGTCTTCTTCAGGTGGGTGAAATATCAAACTGAACCCTTTATTTCACTCACTGGGATAGACTGTTTTAGTTCCATGTGCCATGTTTAATGGATGTCAGTTATCTCCTGTTAATTCCTCTCTCCAAGTTCTCCACTACCTTAACCGGGTATTGAACTCACACTCTTTGGGTCCTGTCACTGGATCTAACTAACACCTTTATTCATCTTTATTCCAACCACCTGAAGAAGGCTGCAGTGTATAACGGTCGAAATGTTGTAATAAATATGGCGACAAAAATGGTTAGTAATCCGAATAATGTAAATAATGTGGCTGACTGCTATTAAGCATGTTGACTTTCATCTTCACTAAGCAATTATATTCAACCTAATTACATTTAATGATAGATAAAATAGTGACAGTCTATATTTCTGAGATGAGGTATGATGTACACTATTTACATTATTCACACTATTGTTCTCATCTTTGTTGCCATATTTATCATGTTTCAGCCGTTGTACACTCCAGCCTTCTTCAGGTGGTTGGAATATTGAACTAAACCCTTTATTTCACTCACTGGGGTGGACTGTTCTAGTTCCACATGCCATGTCTAATCGATGTCAGTTATCAGTTAACTCCTGTTAATTCCCCTCTCCAAGTTCTCCACTGCCTTAACCAGGTATTGAACTCACATTGTTTGGGTCCTGTCACTGGAGCTGACCAACACCTTTATCCACTGTACCATGTGTCCTTGTTATTTTCACCTTTATCCATCTTTTGTTTTCTTTTTTTTTTTGTTTTTACTAAATACCACATTACTTTTGCATGTAAAGAGTCATATATAAGAATATATCAGCCCAGACATATTGAAAACAATAAAGATGAAGACAATCATTCAAAATTACAAATATCCACTTAGTTTTTATTTTTGCGTTGATTTTTACTCACTAGAAGCTGCCAGTGACCTTTCTCTTTTAACCTTTAGCATTCTACATTATTAATATGACTTCCCTTTCTATTGCATTCCTTTTCAAGGCCTCTCAGTTGTAATATCCTTATTGTTAATTTCCCTCAAATGTATTTTCTGTTGCCAAAGCAGGATATGACAACACATCTATGAAATTCAAACACACTATTTTTAGGGATCAGAGTCACCTTCAGTGGCAGGATAACCTTTTTTTTACAGCAAATGAAGTCATGTGCAATGTTTATTTATTCTTTGCTGTTCTAAGCTTTTCATAATGAACTCCCTTGTCATAGACCGACATTATAGTATGGACTGAAGAAGTATTTATCTCTATAGGGAAAAGGAAAAATTATATTTGATTTCATTCGTTTACTCCAGTCCCTCCCCAATGGCAACTTATTTTTGACATTTATTTTCTAGTCACCTTAAATTCATTGCACTAACACTCAGCCATATTCTTAAGTGCTGCTCATTAAGAAATGTCACATCATGATTTCATTAGCTAGATGCATTTCTCAAAGATTTCATTATTAGTTTATGAATGAAATTAATACAATTCCAGTGACTTTGACATTCACAAATAAAATTACTTGAATCTGATCTGGTTTTTCCAAAAAAGTGAAAGGAAGCGATAATGATAATATTAGCCATTTCCTTACAAGGAAAGATTTGGCATTTATTGACTGATTAGCCAGTGCTTATTTCAGTTGAAATTTATAAAATCTTTCTCTTAAAACATGTTTTTTTAGCAAAACAGGTTTCTCAAGTCCAGTAGCTTTTATCCTTCTTTCCAGTATTGATGGAGGTTTCCTTCCTAACCTTTTAATTGAAGTAGTATGGAAAGTCAACATCTAGATTATGGAATTATTTTCGCTTTCAAGTTGTATATGCTATCCATTTTAGTTGTTTCTGTTCTCAAGTGATATGGTTTCTGTTATTTGCTACAGTTCTTTGTTTGTGATTCTATAACATCAGTCCAGAATGTTCAAAGGAGGATGATCTTTGCCAAGACCCACAGGCTTTACTTGCTCAAAACCTTTTTCACCATTGATCTTAGAAAGTGGTTGAATACAGCTGACAGTTTAGACATTTCTGAACCAGTGGTGTAGCTAGTGTTCTTGCAACCCAAGGCAGCCTTCAAGTTTGCCAACCCTACCCAGACGGAATACAATATATTACAATGCACATTAACCCATTAAAGTTTTTTTATATATATATATATATATATATATATGTATATATATATATTAAGAAATGGACAAAGTCCGACAATTTATTTATTAAAGACATTTTTATGTTTAACGTTCTTTTTTATAGATACAAGTATTTAAGTAAATGCTCTGTTTATAATAAACAGTATTAAATAACATTTACCGCCTGAATGTCCGAGAAATTTTCATAGAAAATATTCGTTCTTTTGACAGGATTCGAACCTGCATCCTATATCCACCATCATTTACGCTGACGTTTCCTTACCAATCGGCTTTAAAACATTGTTCAGTAGACAATTGTCGGACTTTGTCCATTTCTTAATATATGAAGTCATTTGTTTACATTTGATACGCCAGAGCAGTTATGAATGTTTGAGATTCATGGAAGATTGAAGTTTATAAGCAGTAAATTCGACCTTGTCTACCATAACAATTCTTTGTGGCCGATACATTAGGCATGTCAGCATAAATGAAAGGTTCCATCTATAGGATGCAGGTTCAATCCTGTCAAAGAACGAATATTTTCTATCAAGAGGGACAGATGAAAGCAGGACATAACCTACCTCATGAGTTTCAGTAAATGGTTGACACAATAGGGTTTAGGACATATAGCAAGAAGACAAAATTTATTAAGAGCTAGAAAGAACAGGAAATTGTGGAGAGCCACGATCGCCAACATCCTGAAAGGAAATAGCACCTAGAAAAAAAGAAGAATCAATATTTATTCTGTCTAGTCTCTCAGGACCAAATAGAAGTAGGAATATTGTGCTGCACCAGTTGTTCAAGAGGGGAGTATATGCTTGTTGTAAAATATTATAATCCCAAATCTTGGATTTTACTTGACTTACAAATTTGTCCTCTGGAGCTGAGAAAAACTATACAACTGCCTCAGCCATCATAGCAGCTCAAAAGTTAAAGAACAAAAACCAAATTCAGTGTCAGATTTAAAAAAATATGCAGCGTATCAGTAAATGATTTTTTAAATTTCATTCAAACTTTTTCTCAAACTATTTTCTTTTAATCATTGAACTCCCAGAAAGATAGAGAAATGGTTACCCTAAATAGTGCCATGTTTCAAACATTGTTATATAACCAAAAGTTGAAATAGTAGTGGGGATGAAATTGTCTTTATCATATTGTTATGGTCCGGTTCCTTGTACCACGGTGATAGTCCAAGGTAGAACCAATAAAGAAGAACTCAAGCACGTATATGGAATAACACCGATATATTACAAACAGGAATATATACAGAGAAGTAGAAAGTGTTAGTATGAACAATCAGGTTTAGTAGTAATTGTCTGAATGCAACTCTGTTTCGGACTGCCTCTGACTCGACTGACTGACTCTGTTTGACTGACTGACAGACTCTGACGGACCTCACTCCAGACTTCAGACTGAACTCCCTGCTTCCTCTTGAGGCGCAGTATTTATTACGTATGGAATAGTCCATTATGTTATTATGTGTAAGGTCCCATAACATATTACAAAGGTATCATATCGTATTGATTGTCAAATCCATTCACTGAATTACTGAATTCTTTCCTACTAAACTTTGAAGTGAATATGAATACATATTAAATATATATTGTTATAGGATATTTTTGTTTGTTTGTTCCTTGCCTAAACATTTTGATTTCTTGTTCACATCAAAATCTGGCTGGTCAATCCCTCTTAAGAAACACTTTTGATTTTAACGTAAAAAACAATATCGTGTAAAAACAGGGTAAGTTAAATATGTCTGAAATACATTTACTTTTGTTTTTTTTTAAATTTAGTTAAAAAATTTAAGAAAAAAAAATAAAATGCCTCCTATTTTTGGTTTCATGAATTTTGAATTTACAGTTTATTCTTTTATTTCCTAAAAGAAAAAAGAAATTTTATTAAAAAACCATTTTTTGCCATGTCTTGAATTAAAGAATTTGTCCAAACATAAGTGGATTCTTTTTTTAATCTCATGTTTGCTGAGTTGACAAGAATTCAGAAAATTTCCTGAATTTGTTTTTCAGAATATTTCAAAAAAATGAATTTTGGCTTTAATCGTCAAAAAATGGGTTTAAATTGAAATTTTCAGCATTTTCTTTAGAAAAGATACTTTTCTGTTCTAACTATAGATTATTTTGAATGAGAAGGTGGTAGTACCAGGGTGAGTTTTAGAAATGGTTTAGATTGAATTTCAAAAACTTTAAAAATTTTTAAATATTTAATACAGACACCTAAAGACTCCTCAAGATTTAGCCAGAATGTCATCATGGTATGAACTCAGACAGATTTTATATATATTATATATATATATATATTTATATTATATATAATTTCCGATTATTTTAATTTTAAAGACAAAATTCCATTAAAACATAGAAATTTTGTTTCAAAAAATTTCAAATTTGAATTTAAAACTTTAAAATTATAAAAATTAAAAAAACGTTCAAAAAGAATTTTGGTCTGATTTGTCAAGTTATTTTGGAATAAGTTTAAAGAAATTTATTTTATTTTAAAAATAACAGACAATCTTCATGATTTTGAGTTTTTATTTTTAAAAAAGAGAATAATTATAAACATTATACTGTGTCTTTGTATTGAGAGAATAAGTTTTTTTTTTTTAAAAAATAATTGTTAAAAACACTGGATTAAAATGTTTGTTCTTAAATTTTTTAATATATATCTGTAAACTTTCTTTGATAAATTTCAATCTTTCTATGTGTTTTCACAAATATGAATGAATGTGCATATAAACCACATGCAAAAATGCATCCATTATCTATATATATATATGTGTTTATAGATCTGAACTATATATGTTAAAATAAAATATACATTTTATATATCAAGAACAATTTTAGGGAAAATGACAAAGTGGAAAAATATTTTTTTTAGCCAAGATGATTTTAGGACTTCATTAGTCTAAAAAAATTTTATGTTGATCATTCAAGAAAAAGCACATGAAGGAAAAAGGGTGCTGAAAAAATTTCCAAATATTTTTTTTTTTTTTTTTAAATATGTGTTTTCAGGGTATATCGTGTATGTGATTTCTTTTTGTTTAAAAAATGGTGTGTTTGTTATTAAGTATCAAATTGTGATAATAGAAGATCTTCCCAAAAAGGAAATATTGTAAACTACAAACACAAATTTAGTAAAAATAGCATTTAAAACAAATTATCTTTCTATATAGATTTGCATTTTAGGAAATTGCTTTTTCAGATAGAAATTAATATAACATTTCTTTAAATAAAAATTATAGTCAAATTTATAAACTGGTGAACAACTAATGCATTTGAATGTTCTTTATAAGATTTTTTTATGAAAAAATTTTGAATTCAGAAAATTTGTTCTATGTATTCAAGATAAATTATTACAGCATGTTATAGCAAATTTAAACGGGAAAATTTTAGTTTATTATTATTTTTAAAAGTCTTTTAAAATTTTAAATCAATATTATAAAAAATTTTAATTTATTTAGATAAATTCTTTTCAATTTTAAAAAATGTTAGAGTTGGTTGGTTAACAATTAAAATAATTCTTTGGCTTTGTTATAAAATATCATTTTCAAAAATGAACGTTTTGTTTTGTATTAAATATGAAATAAAAAGGGTACTGGAGGATCTTAATTTGATATTTTCATTATATGTGTCCTTTGACTATTTTGAGTACTGAATAAAAGTTGATACATAGGATACATACATTTCATAATACATATTTATATATATAAAAATATATATATATATATATATATATAAAGTGTAAAACCCCATATAAGAGAACGGTTTTCATTATAAGTCCCCAATTAGAGAGCCCCTTTAAATCCCGAATCAACCAAACCTGAATATAAGATGAAACCCGGATATAAGACGCTTATATATATATATATATATATGCCCTATATCAAAATTCATCCAGGTATATATAATATATATATATATGGATATTTCGTAAGATATTCAAAATGTTCAATTAAAACAATCTGTTTAATGGAAAATGAATTTTCTATATAAATGGTGATTCGTTGTTTTTGCTCAATATTTCATATACATTTTTACTGTTAAACCAAAAATGCACACAAGGAAACATAATAATAACAAGCCAACAATAAAAACGCCATAATATCAAATAATAAATAAAGAAAAATTAAAAAGCAACAATATAAATAGCCAAAAACTCCCAGGACATGGCACATCGAAGAAGAATGGGAGAATATATCCAGCCAGATTATTCTGATAGAAACTCACAATTGGTCAAATTTTAAAATGAGCAACAAAAGTAATTATTGTTGTGGATTTAATTTTTAAAGATTGTTTTTTAATTACACTTGATAAGATTAAATAAAACATAAAATAATATTAATAATTAAGATTATATTTCATTAAAGGATTGTGAAAAAAGAAAACATTGTAGAATTTTCTTTGTATTTAGATCAAAATCTACATCTCAAATATATTACAAATTTAGATCACCAAAAAATTCAAGCAAGTTCAAAAAATGTTTTAAGTAAAAAAGAAAGTGGTTCGGAAACCTGAAATTGTTTTAAGAAAAGTATCAAGAAATAGAAAAGTCTTATTAGAAACAAATAAAAGATTACTGAAATGTGATCTAATATTGGTCCTCCTTTCAAAAAAATTACCATAGAATGTTGAACAATCTTAACACAAATGAAGAATTGAAACAACAAAAATATGGTTCTACAGAAGGATACTGAACAAAACAAATTTTCTCATTTTTCAATGACAAAATTTTCATTAAAAAATTATTTTTAGACAATTTGAATACTTATTTTCAAAAAAGAAAGTTGAAATTTCTAGATTATTTTATTTATTAAAAAGCGTTAATTTGGTAGAAAATTTACACTCACAAAATATATTTCAATGAATAAATGAACCCCCAAAAAATTTGCATAATCTAATAAAGTTTTTTGTAAGGGATAAAGAACAGGATTTAAAACTAAATAGCAAAACTATAAAACTTTACTAAGATTAATAAATGAAAAGTTGTGTTTTAAGAATTTAAAGAGCCATGATTATCCCATGTCCTGAAGGGATACTTCTCCTAGAAAAGGAAAAATTTTCTTTTATAATAAATTTTTTTACAGTAAGGTTCCAGGCCAGAAAATATAAATAATATACTTTCCTTATATTATTTTCCGATGATATATATATAATTATTTAAATTTATTTACAAGGTAACCAAAAAAGTTCTGTCCGTTTTTTTGATTCATCATTGAATGAAGTTGAAATATATATGAAATGCGTGTAGCAATTGTTTTCAAATTCGGACAGCCAGAAGTAGGAACATCAGATGTTATAAAAAAACACATGCACCATGCCCGGCCATCAGTTATAAGCCGGACAGCTGTGAGAAAGGTGGAAGTGTCTAGAGATCTCGTTTGGGGCTGTTTCCTTTACGACTTCAAAGTGGGCTTATCAGCAGCTGCATCAAGTTGCCACATATGTCAAGCATTTAGAGATAGTGCTGTGGATGAACATATTGCAAGGCGTTGGTTTTGAAAATTCAAGTCGGGAGATTTGTCTCTCCATGATGAGCCTCACAGTGGACGACCATAGGTCTTGAATGACGGAGTCCTGAAGGCAGCCATTGAAGAGGACAGTAGTCTAACGTGTGTTGAACTTGCAAGACAGTTCAACATTTCTAATGAAACAGACATCACCTGCACCACCTAGGTAAGATGTACAAACTGAGCAAGTGGGTTCCGCAAACGCTGTTGGAGGTCCACAAGGGACAACGAGTGGCAGCCTGCGTATCGCTGCTTTCTCGCCACCGTACCGCATCCTTATTCAATCGAGTGCTTACCAGTGATGAAAAGTGGGTTCTGTATGAAACTCCCAAGCGTTCCAGACATTGGTTGTCTCCTCAGGATGCTGTCCCTCACACCGCAAGACCACCTATGCACCCACGCAAGATTATGCTTTGTGTCTGGTGGACAGGTCGTCAAGTAGTTCATTATGAACTGCTACCAACATGCCAAACGGTCACTGGAGACCTATACTCACAGCTATTGAAACATGTGCAACAGGCATTGTGCCAGAAGGAGCCAGCACTGGTGAATTGCAAAGGTGTGTTTTTCCTCCATGACAACACCAGGACACATGTCGCGTGAGTGGTCAGGGATACCATACAGCAATGTGGGTGAGAGACTTTGTGCCATCCAACTTATTCACCTGACCTTGCGCCATCCGATTACCACCTTTTCCACTTTCTGGATAATCATCTTCATGGGAAATCTTTCACCAATGAAGCAGACTTGCACAAAGCCCTCACGGACTTCTTTGCATCAAAACCCCCCGAGTTCTACCGCAAGGGCATTGAACAGCTGGAGACACGTTGGCAGAAGGTACTGGATGCTGATGGCGATTACTTCAAAGACTAAATATAAGTTACACATACTGTGAAGCAATTTTTTTTTTTAAAACGGAAGAACTTTTTGGTTACAGAAATGATAGGAGGTTGAAGATAATGTTCCTAGACGTGAACAGGTTAAGATTGTAGTGATCTGGGAAACATCCTTTACACAGAACAGTGGTTTTTGGGAAGAAGCTGTTTTAATATCGAACTTTAATTTCTCACCAATGGAATAAATAAATTTAATGGGTGGTTTGCTACAATGTTTGGAATGGTGGGTCCTTGCCCTGAAGGTTAGAACTGGTAGAAAAAAGAAAGGAATATAGTTTTCTGAGCATGTTCCATGTAAGCAGAGATAGAGCAGCAAGAGGTTTGTTTTCCTTGCCTGTGAGAGAGAGAGAGGTTGGAGGGTGGAAAATAATTTGTCACCCACAAGGACTTGGAGATGATTTTCGACTCTATCAAGACTGGAGAAACAGATCTGGGCAGATCCTGCCCAAATATGACAACAGTACTCCATTTTTTGGTTTGATCTGATTCTTGTAAAGGTCATGGATAGCTCATAGAGTCAGGTACTTACTGGTGTGTTACAGGGAGCCAACCATTTTACCTGCATATTTAGTGAGGGCTTGTATGTTTGAGTTCCACTTGGGTCAGGTGTGAGTTTAAGGCCTGATAATCTCTCAAGGTAGTGGTAGTTCAGAACAGTATTAATGAATATTTGTAGCCAGAATGTTGTTATAAAAGAGTAAAAATAATAAGACTGATTAAAACTAGTGATAAAAGTATAATAATAGTGAAAGTACTTCATTTATAAATTACAAAAAGACATAAGTATTAAACATCAACAGCAAGAAGACAGAATGAATGGTTGACAACAAAAGAGGTGAGCCCAAAGTGTGTATTGCAAATCAGAGATACAAGAATCAAACAAGTTTAAAAATTGAAACATTTAGAAAGTGTTTTAACAGAGGATGGAAAGTGTGATACTGAAATCTAAAGGTGTATTGGGATAGTGAAAGATGCCTTTCAAAATCTAAGAAATAGAAAAACTTCACTAGAAACAAAGAAAAGAGTACTAAAATGTTATGTGATATCAATCCTCCTGTATAGTAGTGAGTGTTGAACAGTCTTCTCATTGATGAAGAAGAGACTCGAAGCAACAGGAATTTGATTCTACATAAGGATGCTGAGGTACCATGGATCGATTATGTGAGCAATGATGAAAAAATGGAAACAAAAAGGAAACTTATATTTCACATCAGGAAGAAGGAGTTGAAATTTTTAGGGCACATAATGGGGAAAGAGGGCTTGGAATATTTGATACTCACAGGACTGATTGAAGGCAAGAAGGATAGAGGAAAACAATGCATAACCTACCTGACGAGTTTGAGTAAATGGAGGCCGGAGCAAGGTCTAACAGAGATAACAAAAAGACAAAATTTATTAAGAGCTACAAAGAACAGGAAGTTGTGGAGAACCATGATTACATACATCTTAAGGGGATATGGCACATAAAGAAGATACAACATAGAAATATCAGACTTATATATATATTATAACAATATGTCTCAGGATATCTTGAAAACAAGAGGAGCAGAGGGAAGCAGGGAATAATCTGATGAGTTTATATAAATGAGTTCAGAGTAAGGACTGATAAGAGAATAAATTTTGCTTATTGGTACAAAGGAGAGGAAGCTGTGAAGAGCCATGATCATCCACATTCTGAAAGGACATGGTTCATAAGAAATAATTTGTATACAAACAGCATCAGATTTAATAGAATAGCAGTTTTGTATCCTGTGTGATCATTGGAATCTTCATTGTTTAAGTAGTGCAAGCAGGGCTGGTGTGTACTACCCAAGATTGTCAGAGAGGGATATATCTGATTGTTGGCCCCAGGTAGTCTTTTGTGACCCTTGCTATCTTATTAACATTTGCTTTTTTTTCTACATACATTTATATTCATTACAAATTAAACTGACTATTAAAGGATGAAAAATTTTCACAGATTTTGAGGTCTTTTTTTTTGTTGTCCAAATTCGTGAATTTGTTCTGCTCATGCTAAGTCTAAAAACAAAACACTGTATAAAATTCACTATTTTTTATCCATCATGTTGAATGTGTTAAAATTATTCAACTTTTTAACAAGAAAATCTGAGGTTGATATTAAAAATTAATACAAAATATTGTTGATTTATTTAAGAAGGAATTATCTATTATGACATATCTCTAATTTATATTTAAGATACATTGTATTTATTTTGAATTTTTCTAGTTGAATTGTTCATCTATATTGCATATAAGCTATTATTGTACGTGATTAGGTTACAAAATATCTTTTTTTATATTTCTACCTTAATTTGAAATTGTGAGTTAGTAGAAAATGCTTCATGTTAAGAATATGTTGTGTGGCAAAGGGAAATTTTAGATTCCAGGTGGGGGGGTCTTATTTCATAGACTGGTGGGGCATGAGACCATTGCACCAGTCCTGATTGCAAACCTTTTCTGATGAATTCAGACCCATGAGATGTGGCTGTAATCATATGTTATCAGAAAGTACTTCATTAGAAACTGAAGAGTGCAGTGCTGAGTGTTGCAAAATAAAACAGCGACAGCAATGGTGCATTTAAGCCAGTTGTAAAAATGTTCTAAGCTTGTTGGATGGATATCTTGTTTAATTCAAGTTACTTGACTTTTTAACAGTTTCTTGCCCTTCACATATAAGCCTATTTTTCCAAAAAGAAAACTAATCATCGAGTTTGTTGGTATAGTAGCGAAGAGGATCAAGTTAAACATTTCAGGGATCTTTTTTGATATTATTTTTTGCCCAATTGGAATCACTGAATGAAGTTGTTTTATGAACATAAAAGGAGGAGGTAAAATAATGGTTAACTCTAGATCTGCAAAGATTGAGATTTGAGTGATTGGTGAAGCATTCGGAAGTCAGTTCCACAAATTAATGGCCCTTGGGAAGCAGCTGCCTGAATGAAAATTCTATCTTAAATGTCGGAACATGATAAGAATGAGGGTGATTCAACCCTGTGTTACCAGGTGAGACAGATAAATTGTCAACCAAATTATGAAGAACTGAATATAACTCTGACTCTGACTTTTGACAGATATATTTACCAAGATAACAAAAATATCTTGAAATACTCAGTCAGTTATGTGCCATGCGTGATACACGACAAGGCAGATTTTTCCCACAGTAGGTTGCCATTTGTTTCTGCAGTAGACCAGTTGCCATCAAACCTGATTTGGATAAATTTTCGTCTAAATTGGGAGGAAAAAGGATTCAAATTCCCAACACTAGACATATCTCATTTTTGACAGAATATATTTACCAAAATTACCACAAAATATCTTGAAATACTAAAGAGTAAATTTATTCAATAAAATCACCATTGGCTTCAAACATGGCCTCCAGACAACTTCAGAATCTCCTGCAACTCTTCTGAATGATCTCCTTGTTTACGTTTGGGAATGCTGCCAAAATCCCTGCCTTCAGTTCATCTTTGGTGTTACAAGGAATTTTGTTGGTCTCTTGCTCAACTGCACCTCACACATAATAATCAAGGGGGTTGCAGTCTAGGGAGTTAGGTGGCCAGATGTAAGGGGTGGTGTGGTTGCAGAAATTGTCTGACAGACATGATTGGGTTCTCCTGCTTGTGTGGCATGATGCAGAGTCCTGTTGCCAGACTTAGGGTCATCCAGCAGCCACCCTCTTGACCCAGGGCAGCACTACCTCCTCAATGCGCTTGATGTAGGCCTCTGTGTTGACTCACCAATGAAGTCGGGACTTCTTTTCTTATCCGAACAATAAAAGTGAGTTTTCTGAGCTGCTGTACCTTCGTAATCACCATTAGACTCATCCAACTCTTTCTGAATTCTCTGCACTGTCCTCAGATTGGCACCCAAACACTGTGAATGTTTGTATTGGAGCTTCTGGCATGAATGCCAGTACAGCATGCTGTTTCCAAATTTCTGGCAGAGTGAATTGTGTCATGGTGCTCTTTTTCTCACAGATGGTGCCCAACTGACCCTACTATACTGTGAAGTCAACAAAATCAAAAATAGACAATGTGCAAAATTAAAAATATAAAATTGCAACAAATTTACCCATTGCACCCTGTATATGGTATGGTAGGTTCTAGCTGTAAAGGTTTGAACTGAAATATAGAACATTTTCCATGGAACTAGCAGTAGAGTAGCAAGTGGCATATGATGTTTCATCTCTGGAAAAATGTTGCAGGGCTTAAAATAATTCAGTATCAGAAAAGGCCATGTAGATGCTTTTGCTATCCATAAAAGCTGGAAAGTGTGGACTATGCATCTCCAGCCTAGATATGGTAGCAATCATCCATTTCTGGAATCTGGATGAGTTAGTTTGTCATTGTCTTCTAAATTATTGGATCTTAGTAGGCAGTAAATAACATAACTAAAAACGTGAATTTTGAAGCCAATATCATCAGTGTGATGTTAAATGGCTGAAGTGCATTGTAGATGCTTTTGAACTCCATCAAGCTTGGAAAAAGGAAAAAATATCTGTAGCTCAGATATTTTTATTTACTCCATTTGTTTAAATATAATTGAATTTTTGTAAATGAAAGCATGGTAGAAGAACTCTATCAAGGCTGGAAAATATAGATTGTGCAATTCCATCCCAGATAAGGCAGCAATACTCCATTTTTGAAATCTGGATGATTTACAGTTAACAGTTGTCTTCTAAAATCTTGCATCTTAGTATTCAGTAAATAACATAACTAAAAACAACTGGGTATGACAATAAACTACATCTGGCAGCAAGACCTCTGATCAGAAGATTGGAGGATTCAATTAGCACGGAACCAATTGCTGTTGTTCCCATGTCTACCCTGACCTAGGGTGGTGGCACCTGTTAGTGACCCAGCTATGGGCAAATAGTGTGGTTCGGCAGATGATCCCTTTATTTTTTATGCCTGAGTGCAGGAATGGCAGGTTCCTCAGTTGCTGTTAGCTTGAGTTGGGATGACAGCCAGGACAGGCAATTCTGTCAAAAATTTTTTGTTCCACTAGGATTATAGCAAGCTCAGCAACATATCCTGTTTCTGGTCTGAGAAATTCCATGTGTGCACAATAAAAAAAAAACAACCTATGTAGAGAAAAAGATGAGGAAAAGCACAAATTTTGAAGTTTCTGTCATCAGTGTGTTAAAAGGGTGTAAGAGCATTTTTTTTTAAATGAGAAAAAAACACATGAAAGATAAAAATTGAGAATAAAAATGAATATGATTTTCTGTAAAAATTGTAGTCTAACTTCACAAAATGCTTTTGTATCAGAATATTGCCTATGTATGAAAAATCAGTGTGCTTATTTAAAAAATTAAAAAGCATGAAAAAAGTGTGGAAGTTAACTGAGGCCCTTTTTTATCACACTGAAAATATGCACCTTCATGTTTGGTCCTGTGCACTAAATTAATAAAACAGTTTACTTACAGAAAAGCTTTGCTTCTTTGAATTTAAGAGGATAATAGCCAACATCTTTATTCCCAACATTCTCCTCCTCACTGCTCAGGAAGTTATTAATCACACCATATGTTTTAGTTTTTTTTTTTATCTTTTAAAATGCCAGATTTATGCCCTTTTTCCAGAGCAGTGATTAATCTTTGAACCTTCTCAATGTTCTACTGACCTCCCAGAAGTTCCTAAATAAAGATTTTTTAAGCTGAATGTTCGTCTTGTTTGATTTGCCATAAGTAAGTCTGTTTGTGGCAAATATTATTGTTCTTTCCCCCCCCCAACTGATGCAGTCAACACCCTTGTAAATTCTGAAGTCTTATGATGGGTGAAATATCTGTTGCTATGAGAGACTCCCCAATTTATCCCATAATTCCTGCTTTTCAGAAATAAATTCCTACCCTAAACCTAGTGTTTTTCATGCCGTTTTCTTTTATGTTATTTTTTGTTTTATGACACAAAATTACTGTACTGTGCATTCTAACCACTACAATCACTAAGACACCTCACTCCCCAACATCCTATAAACTGTTCATTTCTCTTTTGCATGTTTTTTTTTCTTTTATATTTTTTTATGAAAATCAATTGCGATATTGTGCACCCTAACCTTCTTCAATCTTTTAGACACCCTACAACCCCACTACCCAGCAGGTTCTTTCTTTTTCAAGTTTTATTACCAGTGAATGAGTGTAAGCAGAGTACTTCTTTCAATGATGATTTAATCAGTAGCAAGTCACTT